>KK499767.1:4114028-4242588 GCA_000688715.1 Glossina pallidipes
TATATCAAGCGTATTTTACAAGTGATTGCCTCCTATAAAGCTTAAATAAAATGTAATCAATAATGTTAAAATTACCATAATTCAGTCTGACTATTATCAAAATTGGAGAAAAGGTTTCAAAAAAAAGCTTCATTATAAAAACAGGGCACATGTGCATGCACTTACAGATTTATAAGTATGAATAAATAAATACATACATACACGTACGTACATACATACACACACACACACACGCACACACATACACGCACATATGTATGTATGTATGTATGTATGTATGTATGTATATATATGTAGACATATACATACACATATGAATACGTAATATTTAATGCCATAAATTACAAAAATTGAAACTGACAAGGCGATGTTGTTTAAAAGCCAGTGGAATAGCGAGCTACAACGACTGTTACTTACGTTGCACCAGTATCTGTTAGTGGTAGCTGTGGTAGTTTATAATATTGGTAGAAATTTTTCCCTATCGTTCCGTATATTTTTTTTTTTTTTTTTTTTTTTTTTTTTTGATTTATTTTTTTATTTTGTTTTGCACTATTATTCACAGTAACTGAATTTATAACATCCAAGGGCCAACCAAAGACGACATCAGGGAAAATAAGAAATGCATACAAACAGAAAAAAAAAAATAAAAAATACTGCAAAATATATAAAAATATATCTGTGGAAAACTTTTTCATATTTACATATAAACACTTCACGTTTAAATCTTTTAGCAATAGTTCAGCTATGAGGGCGGAAAAGAGAAATACCGAACACAACACCATATCGACAAAACTCCACGACGTACATAAATTATATACATATATATATATATATATATATATATATACATGTATGTATACACACACACACACACACACACATCCAGAAAAACAAGAACAACATCCATTTTATGATCTCTAGTTGCAACCGCATATATAAGTGAACAAAAAAAAACTGAAAATAAAAAACTACAAAATAAGAGACGAAAAAAAAAACGGAAAAATGCGAAAAAAAAAATCTGTAAAACCACAAAATTTATGCAAGTATGTATTTGCACATCAATATAAATTTTGAACTGGAGAGAAAAAAACAATAAAAAAAAAAAAAAAATGAAAAGTGTACACGCACATGCACACATATAGATATACTGTACTCTCGTAGAGCTTAGATAACGAATACCCTCCATACCATTCAAATACACACATATTTATAGATGCATTTATGTTGGGACAGATGCTTACGGCACAAACTGATTTAATGTTATTTCTGAAAGTAGTTATATAGTTATACGATAGTGAATGCTTTTGAATCATTTTCAATTACAAATGGACGGAAACTTTTTTCAAAATTCTACTTTTCAAGTAATAAGGTTTTGTTATACGTCTTATCGCTGCATGAAGCCGAACAGTAGAAACACAAAAGAAGAGAAGGACGAGTTCATTAGAATGGTTTAAGACAAAAATATACAAATTGTAAACTTTACTTTTCATATTTCAATTGGTTTAGTGATTAAAGCCATAAAGTTGCGTCATAGTGTTCGCACGAGTAACAGGTTTCTTCGATGGAATAATTTAAACCTTACTTCTCAATAAGTGGCTTAAATCTTCCTTTTTTTGAAAACTAAGAGAATTTCATTCCAATTCGAATAGTTGGCAACCAAACAAGTTTCAATATTTTTAAAATTGAAATATGTGAACACCAACCACTTCAGCACAAATGAAAATTTTAACGAACATATGCGGTAGACTCGGGATAGCTCTTACGGTAGCTGTTGTTTCGAAAAGTTTACGCTGGACAAAAATGCAGTAGATTCCTATACAGAACGGTAGGTTCGTGCCCCATTATGCAAGTCCGTTTTCTACGAGTTACCTCGATTACATTAGCCCTTTACAAGCCAAAGGGCTTCGTAACTTCGTTTACCAAATAGTCTTTTAAGAAGAGACAGAGAGAGAGAGATAGATAGATAGATAGATAGATAGATAGATAGATAGATAGATAGATAGATAGAGAGAAATGTGTAAAAGTTCATCAATGCATGTTTTCTGTCGCATTCTTTGACGATGCTGCATGTTATGCGAGTCTCATGAACATGTGTTATACGTTGATCTACTGTATTAACCTTGCAAAAGTACATTTTTTTTTTCTAATATTACCAATCACTCAGGGGATGTTTCCTATTCGTATGACACGGAGATTGCCAGCGAGAAGAGAGGAGAGACATAGAAATGGAGAAGTGGCCACCGCAATCTGGGGGCTGTATATCTGTATGCACTGTGCATTCAGTATAGCTACGACTGAAGAAAACTCTACTGCACTTCAGACTTGAACTCGCGAACGCTGACTTGGTAGTCACGGTTGCTACTTATTCGGATACTCAGGTGGAATTTTGAATATTAAGTTTGGAAATATGAAGTTTAAAGACGCTACATAACTTAATATTTTGTTGAATCACCAACAATCCTCACCAATGAGCTTTAAGCGCACTTTTTAATACGGGGGAAAAGTTAGTTCAGTCGTTCAGTCGTCATGTGTGATTGCAATGTTTTCATTTGAACGATCATTGTCCAACCAATTTGAAAGGCGAGCAGCAGCATAAAATTTTGAAGGTGGAATTTTTAAACGAGACCGTACGAACTGCCAAGGCAGATAAAGCAATAATTGACCATATGAAGTGACTGTGCTAGTAATGGAAGGAAAAATCCAGAAAATAATAGTAAACGATCATCTACTGAGATTACGCGAAGGGGCCGTTTCGAAAAGCATTCTATATCGCACTTGCCAGTAAGGAGTAACTCTCACAATAATGCATTGAAACAGAAGGAGTGGCTCCAAAGGAGATATAAAAGATTCCCATCTCTGCTGGTAAGACCAAGGCTCCAATTTTTCGGAATGAGTGCAAGAAAATTTGCACGAGTTATCCTCTCAAAGGCAAGACAATCAACAAGGAGTGCTATGTGAACCTGTTGTAGTGCTTAATTTTAATGAAATCAAAGAAAAACGTTCGCGTTTACCTTAAAAGTAAGTTTTATTTCATCAAGTCAACGCATCACTTCACGTATTTTTTAATGCGATGGCCAAAATCCAAAAATTAAAGTTCGACTTACCTTCTTACACGCCCACTCTTACACTGAAAGGGTTAAATTTTCGATTAAAGCAAGCGGTAATTTCGTTCAAATTTTTTACGTTCCTTTGGCAGGTGGAGTACTTCCCCGAGTTTGCGAAACAAACTCTGCCAAATTCTGCGAAATTTCCTGATTCACAAATTTAGTTAAAAATGTTATTAAAAATCTTGATACGAGTACTCGAATACGAAAGATGGTGTATTAACTGCTCTCCCCTTTTTTTGTTTTCTTGTAAAAGTTCAGATGCGAACAAGCGTTTCACGGCAGATGTGCGAGAAAAACTTCTACCAATAAGGTAGACAAGCGCAAGAAAAAGTATAGGGGGAAAATATTCCGCACAAGAAAATCAACTCTTGTACAAGATATTGAAGAATAATATTCTGACAAGGAGGCGCGTCTGCAAGCAACTTTGTTGTGTTGTTCTTATTTTAAATTTTCAATATTGCGGGTTTCCTTTTTTGCTTTGCCACTTATTTAGGGATTACTTACATACATGCTCCAAAATATGAATGGGTTTGCAGTTGAGTAATTTTTTACATTGTTAAAAGATCATTTTATATAGACAAACAAATAAAACTATAACAGCAACAATAATAAGAAAAAATTTATAGTCTGATAAGTTAAGAGAGAGAGTAAAAATAAACGAAGGTTACGTTGAAAAGAAAAAAAGATTGTAATAGCAAGCAACCACAGGCATCATCATCATCAGCATCAGTTATTTTCGTTGTTTTTAATATATATGTGTTTGCATGGTAAGTGACTATTATTATGTGTATGTGTGTGCAGCATATACGCTACGATGCCGCACCAAATCTCCATAAATATTGAAAAAATTCGAAGATAGACACACATACGCATATATTTGAACTTAGATTTGAGAAAAAAAAAAACGAAGAAGAATACATTTACGAATTCAAGTAGCTTAGGTGATGATGTACACACATCGATGCATACATATGCGCTTACTTATATAGAGCTGAATATGTGTGCAACGGTTTTTGCATAAACTGCCATTAGTTTTAACAAAACAGTTTGATGTGAATACATACAAATATCTGTTCGTCTGTCTGTCTGTTTATTTGTTTCTGCGTCCCTCACTGCATGCACATATGATCAATATAAGGTTCCTGTATGGCTTTTTCTTTATCTCTTACTTCTGCATTTACATCTTCTTACAGTGTACGTAGACATGTATATATGTATAATACACACACACATATATATATATATATATATATATATATATATATATATATTGATATCAAGTTGTTGCCATCATATATACAGTAGCTTTACCATAGACGAAGTGCTGGCTATGTTTCAAGTTGACTGCGTTTCTGTTGGCCTTTCGCTTGTTCAAATTTTGGTGCAGCAACAATGTATCAGATTTATTATACTGTTTATGAAAGCACAAAGATGAAGTAGATGGCAATAATGAATCCTTGGAGTTTTTATGCATTTTTCAATAAAACGTTTGAAAAGCTGACTGTCTATCTAATAGTGGTAGCTATGGTAAAGATTATGTGGCAATAATTTATGCACAGTTCCAAGGAATAGGTTATTAATTCACTTTATGAGTACTCATTAGATTATGCAGTTGAGAAGATTATTAGATGGGGCGAGAGGGGGGCAAAACCGAATAATCTGAATTAAGCTTAGCTGTGGCAGATGGTTCCTCGATTTAAATCATTAAAAACGATTCGATTGCATGCATACATAGTTACTACGTTAAGTACAGTTCTTATCTACGGCTTCAACTATTTAAAAAAAAAAAAAAAATAAATAAATAAATAAGTAAATAAATAAATAAAATAAATAAATGAAAATAAAAATGTTATTTTTTATCTTCAGAATCGAAGCAATTGTTTTTATCCAAAATTCCCATTTTCTCCTTCAAGCGTCTCGTTCACTTTGCCATTTTCCAAAGCAAAGTGACTATGCTAAGTTCACCAAAAGTAAAACGCGTAAACATACATTTCGAAGCTCCATACGATATGAAACGAAGGTCTGTCCTTAATGACTTCCCTTATTGAATATCGTTCCTAAACTAATGACGTGCATCGTCACATTGCACAGAAGCATTTGCTATTCAATCCTCTCCTCAAAGAATCAATTTTTGCGCTTACTATAAGGTCTCGTTTCAGGGGCTCAATAACATTTTGCATATCTTCGAACGTATATAATTGAACTAACTGTGGGTCTCACCGGGTGGATATATTTGCCGGCAAAGTTGCGTTGTGTTTAATGGTTGCTAAGTTTTATTCAAAAATGAATAGCGTGTCGCTTACACGTTGAGATGATTATCAACATCCTTACGAATAACATCGATGCGTTTAATTTTGAAACATTCCACAGTTTATGTTCCGATATTCCAAATTTTCTTATAAGACTTTTCAGAATAAATAATTTCGGAAATTTTGCAAGAAATTTAAATCATTTACAAGTTACTGAAGTCAAAAAACTAGCCCAAGCGATTTTCACCCGAAAACTTTAAAGCCAGCTTTACGTCATTTAAAGAAATATGAGGAAAACGAGACATATGGTAGTCAAGCGACGCAAAGTCCGCACTATTGGATGATTGCATCAAAAGCCTTCAACCAAGCCATCTCGAAGGTATGCATAGCCTGACATTGTCATGATGGAAGACGACGCTTTTCCTATTGGTCAGTTCTGATGTGTTTTTTTACCGTCTTTTATAATTCGCTTAAGTGCTCATAGGAAAGACTAAAATGAAGTTTTAACCGGGGCTTCAACCCTGATAATGTACGATTCTTTTCCGATCGCACCATATACGCAACATAATCTGAAAGGGTATCAACCTCTTCCATGAAGTCAATTGTGTTGGCTCACCTATCTTTGATTATAAACTGTTTCGAATGAAATCTTCGTATTTTATCGATTTCTCATCGTCAGGAAGATTTTATTTGGAAAAAAATCGGTTCGGTTTTGTTTCAGTAGTGATTTGCTTAGTCATTCATGAGGTATTCATCGATCACGCTTTTTCCAGCTTTACACAAACGATTTAGATGTGTTTGCTTATGTATCGATCTTCTCCGATCTTTTATAAGATTTAGATGATTTTTTTAGTGATAGGTCGGACAGACCGAGTGAAAAACATTTCTCAATATTTTTCATAAAACTTAATAGATGTTCAGAAGGATTTATCCGTTGCGCAAGGCAGGATTAAGTGCACATACATATAAATATATATATACATACATATTATACATAACTATATATATATACGAAAAAGTAGTAACGGGAAACAAAAATCGGCACTTAAGTCGATTTATAATTTGGCTAATTTTACACAAGTATTTTTGCGAAGCAGTTCTCTTGTAATCAATGTTCGTAAACGCAACCAATATTCATGACGGTTTAGTAAAATCCAGTCAATGTAAAATTTGTCTGATGAGCTTTTGTCGTTATAAATACTGCTGTAATATATAATCGAAAAAAGTATAAATTTGTTTGGTGCTTTTTTTGTTTTTTTTTTTTAATTGTTAACCGCCTTGCAAGTAAATGAGTTGAGATTAAGTGAAACAGCTTTTCAAAATCGCAAGTTTAACACTTGTTATCTGTGAACGACCGAAGCTAGTGGCGAGGAAACAAGGAGGCACTACTTTGACAAGAGAAATAAATGCTGCGCGAAAATTAAAAAAAAAAAAAAAAAAAAAACAAAAAAACAAGATAAGAATAAAATTAACAACAAGAGTAAGAAAAAACATCTTAAACATAATAATCGCTTTCGAAACGACCTCAAATCAGAGCGATAGCAATGCAGGAGGGAATGCATGCAAAAACCTTAAGGAATGTTCAATTACTGGAAAGTATGTTTATGAGGAACTCTCAACTAAGCTGCACTGTTGGCGATGGAATCGTGTCCCTGCTGTTGACTTAAACAAACTAATAAGACGTAGAGTTAATGGAAGGCAAGGAATAAATAATAAACGAAAAAATGAAAGTGAACAGAGGCATAAAAAAGAAAAAAAAAAAAAAAAAAAAAAAAAAAAAAAAAAAACTAAAAGTATTGAGTAAAGCAAAGCAAGTCTATGCTAAAACGATTATAACTTGTTATCGTGGAATCTGCGATTCTTGCCATTCTCCTTTTTGTTTTTATTCTTTCACTTCCTTTTTTCCTTTTTTCCTTTTTTCCTTTTTTCCCTTTTTCTTTTTTTTCCCTCTCTCCCTTTGTAAGTACTGTCTGGTCAATATGATGTCAATAACCATCGAGTAATTTATGCTTTCTCATTACAAGAGCAGATACACACACATACACACACACACACACACGCACACACACACACATACGCGAACACACTCAATCGCATAGAATGCAACACACAAACACAAAACATCCTCAAAAAGACATATTGCCTGGGGATTAAGAGAAACTAAGCGGATTGTTGAAATAAAATTAGATAAAAACGAACAAATGCAAGAAAGGAAGAACGGAATTATTTATAACCAAAGCTTAACATCAGAAGTCCAAATAAACAGGAGAGAAAAAGTGAAAGAACTAGGGAACTGCAAACTGCGAAATTTTTTAGTTTAACCGCCAACAGGCGAAGTTGTGACAAGTAAATTTGCCTGCAAAAAATTACACAAAAAAAAAAAAAAACGGAAGAAGAAGGAAAAAGTCGCGATAAAGAAAGAAAGGAGAGAAATGAATTGAAATGAATTTTGTGGGAAAATAGTGTCTAGTAATAGACTCGAAGTGACGTGAGGAGATGCACTGATATGGAATGAGAAAGAGAAACAAAGGAAAAATTGTGAACAAGAGGTGTAGGAAACAATTCCGTCGTTGCTTTTCTTACTTTTTTTTTTTATCACACGCACCAATCAAAAGTAGTTAAGTAGACATGTTTGTCGTTTCTCTTGTTAAACCTAAAAATGCTTCTCTTCATATCTTCCATCATCATGAAACCCCATATATCTTAGTGTAAAGGAAAGGTGATGCGCCGGCATTCATGACTGCATTGAGTAGAGGTGTAAAACGACTTGAAAAAAAAAGAGATCATTTTTATAAACATTTCGTAGCTGCTCCAGATAAGATATTCTTAAGTAATTGGTTTCAAATATTTACCGGATAAGTCCGACAGTTTCGAAAGAAAGCGATGGCAGTCAGCCTGCTAACAATGCCGCCAATCAATAAGACGGCAAAAGCAGCGGATACACGCAATTTTTTCAGAAGTTCCTATATGGCGTGATACGCGTCTTTTTGTGCATCTTCCATCGTCCTTCCATTCGTTTAGGTTTGATGTATGAATCGAAGGAGCCACAAGAAAATAAATTACTACGGGGAAGTGAAACTGGGAACATTTAATAAAAATCTCAAAGTTGAGATTTTGAAAACTTGTTTCATTATTTTGCAAATAGTCTGCCTAACGATTGTTGCACTTGTTCATGGAACTCTTTTTATAATCAATCAATGCCAGCGATAACAAAATGTTTTGCATGAATCTTCTGCACCTTATCAAGTAAATCACAAATCTTTATTCAGACGATGAGTTCTTCTTCATCCATGAAAATGATAAGGAAACAACCAACCAAAATTGATTTGCAAAACCCCTGGTAACTCATCTCTGACTTTTTTCCAAAACGAAAAAGAAAGAAACGAGGGCTTTACCATTTCACTTAACTTCCAAAACCAATACAATCGAGTGCTGTTATCCTTCATGCTCAACATTCGTCACATTTAGAATGTTATCAATAATCTTTGAATCTTGGCTGCGTTTGTTACGTGCGCGTGCTTTGCTTGACGCGCGCATGTTATCCTCGCGATCTAGCGCATCCTCTTTTTCACTTGAATATTATTTGCCTTCCATACACAACTGAGGAACGTGGGTGCACAAAACCGCTACAGGACCTTTGCTTCTCTCACTTGTCTTCATTGTCACAGCACATGTGATGTCTTTAATTTCGAAATAGAAACAAATAAATATTTGAAAATTTGGTGATGTTAAGAAATTCCCGCCCCCCAATATTGCATAAAGAAGAAGAGCATGTAATAAAGATAAATTTTTTGAAATTCTCATTGAACGACTGGTTCCTGGCAGACTGACTCAAATTTAATGCATTTCTCAAAAATTCCTTTCGCTAACATCCTCCCCTTATCAATGCGAAAAGGATTACTTATTGAACAAAGCGAAGCCTAAACTTTTTTGCGCATCCAATTATATGAAACTTGAAGTTTCAATTAAATTGTGTCAATATTTTCTTGATGTCTCTATCAACGTTCGTAATGTTTGCATATATTTTTTTTTTTTTTTATTTTTTTTTTTATTATAGATGTACATACATAGATGTACATCTGAAAAAAAAAGGTAAAAGTGGTTAAGGTTTATGCTCAAAAACTCATTAAAACAAATTAGACCAAAATTAATGAATGCTCTGTAATTAAGAGGAGAAATTCAATGATTGCCTGCCTAATGGTCTTGGGATTTGCTTTATTGGATAAAAAAAAAAAAAAGCCCTCGAACATATAACGTTATCGTGAACGTGATTATTATTGAAGTGATTTATTATAACAAAAGTGACAAATAAATGCAGCGAGCAAGAGCGAGAGAGAGAGAAAAAGAGAGAGATAGAGAGAGGAAATACAAAATTAATTAATCGCATGACTATGTGTTGTTGTCCCTATTTATGTTGTAATAAAAAAAAGAAAATATGTATATATATATATATATATATATATATATATAACAAGAACAACAACAACAATGCAAATAACAATTGAAATGTCAGTTAAGCTTTGTTTTTGTCCAGTTACGTAATTATAATTTATTATATTAAATTAAATTTAACCAAGTTGTTTACTCGGAGGAGGAGGAGGAGGAGATTTTTATTAATGGAAACCGCTTTTTGCTCGCGCTTTAGCTCGTTTTTTGCTTACAATTAAAAATAGCAATAAATATATGATTCGTTTTAAAATAATTATTAAACCAATTGAAATTGTTTGTCTGCAATTTGTCGCTTCTGAGTTTGCGAATAGAAAAACAAGTTATTTATATGTAAAATTATAAAATTAGTAAATTATTATTTAACATTTAATATTAATAAACTCATTCCAAATAAGCTCTTTTTTTATAATTTTGCAAAATCCCTCTCTCTCTGCAATCGTGAACACAACACAATTTGTATGCGAACGGTTTTAAGTTCAAAAGAAAAAAAATAAAATTTTAATTGAAAAATTCGCAAAACGACCGACCTATGCATGTACAGCAATGAAATATCAATAAAGTGTGCGTAGCTTCCACAATTGCAAAAATTCATCTTTCAGATGAACGTACGTGTTCAAGTTTCAACTTAATCCGACAGCAGATCATAGTTGTTTTCATTTCAAGACCTACTACTGAAAAATGTGTATTAAATAAAATTTGTTCGCAAATTTCTTACTCGAAGAAATATTTCTCGTAGACCATAAAATCTTCCATTCTAATATTCTGATATTCTCTATTAACGTAAGTGTCCTTCTGTCTTTCGATTGATTTAATATGAGATGGCAATTAAAATCTGGCTCACAATTACGAGCTGGAACTAGTCTAACCCTAAATGTGTATGCGTTCCTGTATAGCTCATAGAAATGGTGGGGAAATACGTTTCTATCTCCACTTTGAGTGATTCAAATTAATTAATACTCTTTTTAAGTATTCCGTTTTGCCGCAATTGTACGGGGATCTCGCATGGCTTCCGCAAGGAACATGGAATCGTGTTTCAGTGTTACTCATAATTCCGAAAAAATTCCGAAAACATTCCCAAACTTTGAAGTGTACTTCTTACTTCACGTACGTACTTCCATTGGGGTATTTTTCGGCTTCACTACACATCGATTTTGTGTAATCGATTGATTGCACCCGGGATGAGCTGTAATCATCGATCCTTGGGTGTGAAAGAACGTCGTTAGGTAAAATTCGATCAAGTGCTTCTCTAGCGCTTTACCGATGAGTAAAATCAACTTTTCTTCTTTTCTTACTTACCTATATTTGTATTGCAAGGGCTCCAAGTCTTCCCATCTACTGTCGAGCAAATGAAACGTAAACTGTGAGAGCCCAAAGAGAATGACAGCGCAGCAGATAAAAATGCCATTCTATGCGTATCTTGATTTCAATTAAATGCACTTCCCCTTTTATGATGAAATGTTCTTTTGTCACCGAAGTTCACTTTATTTATACATTCGTACATATTCGTACATTCCATTAAAGTTTATTTGATGAATAGAAAAAACTAATTTACTCGTCTTTGAAGCTCTTTTACGGGGATCTTCGCGAAACTATGTAAACGGCAACGTAGATTATTTTCCCTTTCTTGATAGAGAGAAAAGAGAAATTTGACACAAACGTGTTCTTGTACCGTAAGTCAATTTAATATCAAGAAATGTGACGTAAAGCCTGTTAACAATTTTGCATAAGATTTTCTTGCAAACTCTTCCGCTTTTAGTCAACACAACAAAGTTAACTTAAGTTGTTTAGTCTATTAGCAAGCATCACAGGCTACACTGGTTTCTGTGCTTCCGCCCAGATATCAAAAAGTCACTAAAATTGAACTTGAAAGTCTTATTTAAATTCAAACCAAACGAAATAATCAGATTTAATTCAGAATTTCTACTATAGACGTAGACATGGAAAACTTTTGGATGGAAATAAAACAGAAATGATTACCATTTTTTTCTATTCTTGAACTCTGTAGTCGTGCAGCAATGCAAAAAAAAAAGAAGAAACAAAAAATGCTTACGTTTTAACTTTGGCACATGTCATTATTTGTTGTTGCCTTCCATTGTTAGCCATCAATGTATTTAAACTGTTTGGCTTCTGACCGTGCACACAGATCATGACATATGTACACACACATATAACCCAACTATGAATGGGTTGATAGAACAATTTGCTTGTCTGTATCTGTATCTGTATCTGTAGCTTGACTGTGAACATGAAGAAACAAAAGCAGAACCAAAAAGGAATATAAGAAAAAAAAAAAAAAAGAAGAGAAAAGAAAGAAAAAAACTCGTAGAGTGAATGGGCATATCTGCCTTAAGGAATAATAGCCAGCGATTTGTTGCAATAATCGATGTTATTGTTGTTTTTACCCTCTTGGCCATCATTTCAAACATTCTGAATGCCGTTTTAAATGGTTGTCTACTACTTTTCTTTCATGTTTCCTTACTGCTTGAAAATCTTGTGACTGGATTTCAAGGATCATCAGCTTAGATAAAAGCCAGATACACATTTGTGTAGTACTTAGTAAGGTGATGGGACATAACAAGACACAGCCAATCAAGTCACTAGCATTCACTCTTCATACGCTACAAGCGTTCATCTCTACTTTAAATTTTTACGCTTCCAGTAACTTTTTATCAATAATGGAATTATGAAATAATTTTCTTAAAAGAGCTTTTATAAATACTTTTACTTCTTCTTCTTCTTCGTTTTCTTTTTCTTTGTCATCCTTTTTCTACGTTGCTTTTTCCATTTATTTTTGCTTTCAATATTTTTTCCACTTTTTCTTTTTGTTTTGTTTTCTATATTTTCTTATCTGTATTGCATGTCTGCCGTCTCAAATCAGAGTGACATTACAGCTTTTTGTTGGGTGTTATTGTTTCCATGTTATTGATTTTTGTTAAACTTGGTTCTCAATTTTTTCTTCTTATACATCTAATACATACATACATATATAAATATATATATATATATGTATATAAAAGTGTGTTCGTACTTGTACTGGCATGCTTATAATGCTGCTGCGGGAATTGAATTTTTATACAAAGTGCTGGTGAAACTATCGCGCACAATTCGTCTCGTTTCGTTTCCAACATTTAAGTCCACGCATCGGACTTTTCTCAAGATACAACAATGTAAAGGAGAACGTATCGAAAAGAGTCCGAATCGATATACCTCCGTTGGCCCATGTGTCTCCCTTTCGGACAGTTCCGTCTTTCCGTCTTTCTATTTGATTTTCGCTCTAACCATTCTCCGTTCTTTACTTCATTTATCCTTCCTCTTCAAATGCTTCGTCTTTCTGTATCTCTGTTCACATCTGTTCGTTCACTTATTTCTCCCTTCGATATTTTGAATATTTCTCCATATACCTCTTTAGAGTCCGCATAATATATCTTTCGACCGACTTGCAGTCAGTCTTTTTTCGCCTGTCTTTCAGTTTATTTATTGACAGGTCGTATTTCAGTATATCTATCCGTACGTACGCCACTGGCTAATCATTCACCCAATCATCTTCCTCCTTATCTATTGTCCGTTAATTCATCTTCTATCTCTTCGTATAACTTTATCGTTTTTTGCGTCAACTGTCTGTTTTCTTTGTTTTTCTAACTACTCATCCAATCTGATCGCTAAACTCTTGCCGCTCGCCAGATTTCTATCAATATCGTCTCTTCTGCCGCAACTCGATCCATATCTACTTCCATATATTTCCACATACATCTCCATACATTTCTCTATCTATGTCTTTGCCGCTGCGTATCTAAAATTCGTTCTGCAGGGATAAGGGCCTCATTTTTTTTATGTAATTTACGGCAAATGGTTTCTTCCGTGCAATACTTTCGTTTTATGTTTTTGTTAGTATTTCTTTTTATTTTTGCTAACTCTTTTTTCCCACACACACACACACACANATATATATATATATATATATATATATATATATATATATATATATATTATTTATTTATTTATTTATTTTATTTTATTTTATTTAGAAACAGTTTTGATTTCATGAGCGTTTTGTATAATAGAAATCTTCTACTATTTTTATTTGCTTGTACAAGTCATGTCGGATTTATTTCTATTTTAGGTTACTGAACCGTAAACTTTGATAAAAATCTATTATAAAAATATATCTCTGCTGTTGAATGGAATTTTACAAATAGGACAGTGTCCGTAGCTTTAGCAATTTTTATTATGGCAAATATATGTGTATGTGGACAGTAGCCCAATAAAGTCAACGTATAGTACGAAAAATCAAAATTTCTCTTATTAAAAACAGCACTTATGGGTTGAGGATCGAAAGTTATAATCAAATCTTATGTTAAATTTAAGGTTTTCTTCTTTTCTTTTTTTTGACTTGAGCTAAAGTTATAAACAACTTACTTCCACACACCATAAGAAAAAAAAAAAAAAAAATCACAAAAAAGCAAAAACACATGACTAGCGTAGGAAATCTGGCCTAAAATTGATCGTTAGATTTATCTAAATCGTTTGAAAGCCACTGTAAAAGTTTCCGCAACTGAAATGAGCCTTCCGAGCAAATGAATCGTCCAACTAGATGACGACCCGAAACATGCATCTCTCATTATATATAGAAGTGGTGACTTTACAACGGCCCCGAACAAAATGCAATTGTTTGCCTGCGTCAGTCACCGGATATGAAGGCAATTGAATTGAGGTATTGCATGATTTGGATAGGCGAGGAAAGCTTTACTTGGCGAATCGGACAACAGGGAAGCAGATGTAGCAGAAATATTGGTTTCTTCAATGCCAAAATGAATAGAAACAGGGCTGGATGCTAAATGCGGGTACCAGTAGTGCGTATTGAGTACCTGTGATTATGTGCTTTTTTTGTGGTATTTTTTGGGATTAAAGTATATTTTCAATTTGTTACATGAGCTTAGGTCAAAAAAAAAAAAATAGATCTCAATTTGTTACTTAATATAAGTTTTGGGTTCTTGAGAATTATATTTTCTTTTGACTTCCAAACCATAAATGAAACCTTATTATTTGTTACTGTATATAAACTTTTTCGGACTACTGTATATATGCAAGGAATCATTTTCTTTTATTTTGTTGCTGCGATACGTCAACATCCTAATGCCGGTTCTTATAAATAAAACGCTGGTTTTTTCCACTAATAAGTCCCTTTTTAATGCTCTTATATTATCTACATATATATACTTGTGTTGAATAGTCTTTGAATTCAATAATTTTTATACCCGAGAAGACTGACGGAAGCTACAGTGAAAAAGCAAACAACTCTCATCGAAAATACGTTACTTCACTGCCCTCGATTCATGCTTCGCTAGCAAGCATTTTGGCACACAAATCGAGCTCAGGAGGTAACGCGCCTTAGCGAATATTTCGGCAAGATTTCCAGATCAGACTTGTATTCAAAATTTTGAATTTATGGTCAATCGGTTGAACTATGGAAGGACCAAGAAAGTGCTGGCGTTTTGTTCTAAAAAAATTAAACATTTTTTTTTGTTCGGATTCATAAACAAATGTCCGAAAATGCGTTACAAATTTGTTCCAAGACATTGATTAGCAAATAATTTCGCAAAAATGATCGAAAAAAATCTTTACATTTTTTTCTCATCGAAAGGAAAAGGTGTAAATATTCCATGTTGCCAGTGTCGACTAATAACAAAAAAAAAAAAAAAAAAATTTTAGAAAAATCTTCTATTAAGCAAAAGGAAATTTTCAATTTGAAACGTGATTTCGACCGACAGCTTAGATGGCTAGCACCTATTATTTATTGTTTGTACGTAGATAACTCTATCGTAGTAAATAATTTCGCACTTCCATGATAACGGCATTGTGTGTAAGCCTTTATGCAACTTACGATTCGAAGACTTATGTTAATTAAAATCGAACATTTGCACATATATTCTAGATCTCCCCCCTGCAGCCCGACAATTCACAAGCAACTCTATTTTAGTTTTTATGTGAATGCGCTTTCGTTAAAATGATTTTTGATAATTACATGACGAATTTGTTTAAATTTTTTTTTTTTTTGCATGAATTGCAAAAAAATATAGCACGACCGGTAAATGTCCGATCTAATGCAATGATTCACGTTTGCCAACAATTATTAAAATAATTCATCTATTGCCCGTTTCCCAAGAAATACGACATCGGAGACTTTATAAAGTGCATATACTTGCGCGACAATCTGCATCGTGTCGTCTATATTCTTTAATTTGTTGTAAGCCAGGTGTGCGAACTTTCTTATAAGTATTTGATTGAGTATCAGGGAGCACATCAAAATCATTTCTAATCAGTTTGAGATGATGCATGTAAAAGCTTTGCTTCAAATCTTGTCATAATCACTCGTCGTTCAGTATACTCATTAGCAAGGAATAAATACATGAATGAGTTACGCCCACTTGTATTGTTAAAGTGCTCATGTCGCGAAAATCGAAATCGAAATTTCGTGATTTTAGTGTAAAGATTTAGTTGGCCCAACTAAAATCATGTACACTATGGTCATATAGGTGTAAATACAATTCGTACCAGGTATTGAACTTAAATGTGGTAAAAATATTTACTAGAGCCATTTAAAATTTTTTTATTGATCCGAAATTAGATACAAGAATACTTAATTCAATGCGAAAAGTAAAGTGTTGGGTAGCCCTGACGAACGGTCATGGTTCAGGCAAAGGAAATGACTAATAAAAATAAAGTCGATCCGTTTGGGGGTTAACTGGATGGAGTGCATTATGAATTCATCCAACCAAAGGAGAGAGTCATCAAGGGGATGTTGCAGTGGTCTGTGCTATTGAGTCAAAAAAACGGGTGCTATCGGGCCATGTGATTAAGAAACGCGACTATCAAGTGATCGATCGGTGACAGCATAACGCTCACAAACCTCCCAAGTTGCAGCCCCTGCATATGTTAGTCTCACTCTCTCTCTCTCTCTCTCTCTCTCTCTCTCTCTCTCTCTCTCTTTCTCTCTTTCTCTCTTTCTCTCTTTCTCTCTTTCTCTCTTTCTCTCTTTCTCTCTTTCTTTTTCCCTCTAGCTCTCCCACTTAGCCCATTTTTTCCTGTTACACATGTAGACGATATCCCCTGATCGATGGGACAAAATAAATCACATCAGGATATGCCCTGATATCGCCGTTCTTCGACATCTTGATAGACGGTCTCGCGATGCCATAAGACAAAAGCTGCCCAAGGATATATTAATAGGATTGAATTGGAATGTGTTAACCCACACGATGCAATAACGGGATATTTACCGCTTCTGAATAACACTGGTTTCACTTGCTGAGATATTTTCTAGAGAGTTTTCAGCTTTCGAGACGTTAGCCAAACATGGACATTTTTATGAACGAATTCATATTTTGCCAAGAAGAAGATAGCAACAGTACTGATTAGCGAAAGACAAATAATTTGATTGAAATATTTTTTTTACTTTTCCCGCTTGCGGTTCGAACGAGTAATACAATCGGTGAATGTTCGTTGCTTATACGAGCGATACATGGTGCAGTACTTCCAATTTCGAAAAAAGAGAAGAACAAGAATAAATTCCGGGTTCTTAATGCACGAGTAAATTAGTTAAAAGTGTGTAGAATTAAAACGTCATGACTGACATCCTTGATATTGACGCATTAATTTAAATGATACCTGAACACAATCATACAAAAACACAAATATTTTTTTAACTTTTAACTTTTAAAATCTGTGCACACTTTTTATTAAATTATTATTACTTTTTTTTTAATGAAATAAAGTTTTTTCTGTTCAGTTGATAAGAAAAGAAAAAATGAAATTCTTTTTCAACGTGTGTGTGTGTAACGACATACGTACATAAAATGCTTCGTTGGTTATGTCAGTCGTTAAACCACATCAGGATATAAGTGCACGAGTGTAAAATTTAAATATTTTTAATTGGTAAAATTTAATTTAAAAACATATCGCGATTTTAGAAAATCATTTTCTTCACTCAAAAATAAGTGACAAGAACGGCACACCTATGCATTTAGCAGGAAGTAGGGAGAGATTGAAATTTTGTGTACACTTTAATCAACATTGTTAGGAGCATTAAGGTACGTACGTATTGACAGTCTTATGAGTGAGCATGTTATGCGCACCCACAAATTTAAATATTCATGACGTCCTTGCTGAGGCAGTGTATGCGTTTTTAACGACAAACATTATTAACGAAAAATTGGCAAACATGTAAATAAAGATATTTTCCTTTAAAAAGAAAGGAAAAAAGAGACAAAAAAATCAAAGAGAAATGCTAAAAATACTGTGAAAACGATGGTAGTAAAGCAGAAGAAGATAACAAGTTCCAGAAAGGAAGAGCGAAAAGTAAAATACCAGTAAATGCAACGACTGTAACAAGATGACAATAACAGCATCATTTACATGAAATGCCAGTAATACACAACAAATGACAAGCAACTTGACAACAACAACAATAACAACAATAACAATAACAATAACAACGGTAATCCGGGCAATACAGCATATAGCAGCAGCTTCGGATAACAACAGCAAGCCCTATAATGTGTTTTGTGGTTCCTTCAAAGACGGAAAGAGAAAATCTTAAATATTTAAAATTCTTGGTAGAAGTTCGTAGTCATACATATGCATGCATATCGGAGTAATGTGCACACGTTTAACATTGAATGAACTCTAGCTTCCTAAATTGCTTGCGATTATTATGCATGCGATGGCGGTATATAATGGGAAACAAGCGAGAAATTTTTATTCGCCTTCGGGTATAAATTTTGATTAATCAAAACTCGCAATAGACTCCTTTTAAGAATACAGTGAAGAATTTTCTTAATTTGCAATAACTAGTAAAACATAAATAAGCGATAAAGTAAAGCTATGTGAATTTGTATGAGAAAATGTGTAAAGAAGAAGAAGGAGATGTCGTGATTCTGACTCAACTTAGGAAAGTTCCTTCATCACTGCAATCAATTGAAAATTACTCCCCCTCTCGCCTCCTCCTGACACACACACACACACACACACACACACACACACACACACACACACACACACACGCACGCACATCACCGACCACTGTCCGTCGCGGGGCCGAACGATTAGGCATTACTTCACGGATGCTGATCGCTAGTACTTCGGCTTTTTCAGTGGGGATTTAGTGAATTCGTTCATTGATCTCCACTATCTCTTCGCTCTACCCGCTGCGTTGTTGACTATATTACTTGGCTCGCTTTGGCACCGAGTGCTTACCCATACCTTGCACAGCGAAATATTACGTGCTAATCGACATCCTCTACATCCACGGAGCGTGGGTACAACGGCGGGCTGTCGTGTCCGAATCTGTGCAGATACCTCCAGAAGTAGCCAGGACCAGTCAGGAATTGTGTGAGAGAGTAATTTATCTACCCATGCGTTCTGCCGACCCATTGCACTAGGTTTAGTATAAGAGCGAGCGTCCATATGGCCTTCGCCATTCTTTCCTAATGCAATCGCCATACCTTCGTAGAGGCAAGCCGTTCTTCAGTTCTTATAGCCTCTGCGGGCCTCGTTGTTTGCCTAAAAAAAATTTATCTCTTGTTTATGGATATTATTTGTTGCTCCGACTTGTCTATTTTTTATATTTTCCTAAAAAGCCACATATAAAAGAATTCTTCGCCCTGCATACGGCTCTCATGGGACTTAATATCACTCTGTACTTATTGTTTCTTTCTTCTTATTTGCGTTCAAAATATTAAAATACCTTTACAAATGAAATCGCACAACGTAAAACCATTTCCCTGCATACTTCAACTCTTTCTTGCCTCTTTTCGCATAACGTCCCTTACTTTGCTGCTAGAAGCACGATTTTCTGCCTAGAAAAAGAAATCGAGGGTTTCTTAAAAAGACGACTCGAAAAATTGGTAAACATCGCCGCAGTTTTGCGCAAAATTGATTTAAAAAAAAAAAGAAGAATATTTTGTTTGTTTTTTTTCAAAATTAATCGCGAAAAATGTCAATTTACGCAGTCAATGCAGCGGGCGAAATGTGAGTATGATGTAGTGGGTATCGCTTGTTGTTGAAGCGAAACCTTTTTAGTCTATGATAGGCGTTGAAAAGTAATTTGGACATAAAAAATGTACATATCTACCTATATAATAATACACTATATATGTTTATATGTACACTATATATGTATTATATTTTCGAACAAAGATCATGTTCTCGTTGTCGTTAATTAATTTTATATAATTTTGCATTTTTATATTTAATTTTAAAAGAGATTCCTACAAAAATATCTTCAAACGTGAATGTTACATGCATACGTATATATATATATATATTTATATATATATATATATATATACATTTACCACTTGCACGTGAGGCTGGCTTGGCGTTAAAACATATTTAAATTTTAGACTTGGAAAAAGTTTTCCTTCTTACCGTAATTGCACACACATGCGACACGCGTAATTTTCTTTGCCATAAATACTACGGTACTTGTATATGCTGTCTGCTTAGCATACTCTGCGCCAAAGACATTGACATACTGGCATGTGTAAATCTGTTTATGCAGACACACAAGCACAAACACAAGCACAGATATGCTTAAACCTGCACGTAAGTGAGTATGTGGAGAATGAATGTCAGCTTAAAATTGTAAAAATTTTCTTGTAATGTATATTATATATGTATGTATATATGTATGTATGAATGTATACATAATAAGTAGCATTTATTTCACCGATATTGGTATAGAAGGTATAATAAGTTTTTCCCTATGGCTGTTTGATTTTAACCTGCTTACGCGGTCATTGCAACTCTAGTAAGGAACAGAACACGTGAGAAGAGATAAATGATTTGTTTTCTTCTACGTGAACACCACAACTACGAAATAATTTTTAAAATTCCTATAAATTGCAAAGAAATTAGGCAAAGCAAATATATTTACTATAAAACATACACAGTCAAGGTGTGCAATCTACGTTGAACCACGTGCTCCATATGCGCTGATTGAAAATTTTATTTTCAAAAGTCGTACGTAACACGTTTTAAGATATAAGTTCACATCGTACATAATCGTATAGAGGCATGCAAGTGCGGCTTAAATCAATTAAACTTTAGCTTTACTTGTTTATCTGTTTGTTTTTACTTTTGTTTTTTCATAAGAGTTCTTTGACTTGATATGTTTTACTTTAATGCTTCACATGTTTTAGTTGCGCATGTTAGTTATTGTTTTCCTTTTTGGGTTTTCAACAACTGCGTGCATATATATATATATATATACATATATATATATATATATATATATATATATATATGTGTGTGTATATACAAAACTATGCTAATTGTATGTAAACATATGTTGGGTTTGTTTGAGTTAAAGTTTTCGGTTAAAAGATGGATAGACGGATATACACATGGATATAAGCACAAATTGTTTCGTATGCGTAGTAAGACGTTTGAAGAGATATTTCTTTGGGAAACAGCGTAAATTACTGAAAGTTTTCAAAAACTATTTTATTGGCAGCGCGAAAATTTTCAACGATTGTGTTGTTGTGTTCAATATTCAGAAGTACGTTCAGTTGTGAAAATAAACAAATTTTTGCTGCTTCCCTTTCGTAGCATTTCCCCTTTCAACACAACCGTTATTTTTATACGAAAACAATGCTTCTTCTATTTCACTTTGTTATTCCCATTTTATTCTGATCAAATGAAGCGAATAGTGGCTGCAGAAATTTCGCTATTGCGCGCAATGCCACATCGGTTGCTTCAGTTACTATCACTTCTATATAGATTGATGTAAATTGATCGAGATAACATCATAAGTTGATTTTATTTATTTCTGTTCGGTTTACGTGTCTTCCAATCAAGTCACTTTCCACAAAACTTGATGAAAAAAATCAGGAAATTGATACAAGCAACTCCTCGCTAAGTTTGAATAAAACTCATCCCTAATGCTGCTGCCTCCCTTCATCAAGATAAAGGTATAAAGACGTTTACGGATAAGAAAATAAGTAAAGAAATAGACAAACTGAACAATGATGCAAGTGATTCGTTTATCTTCCTTTGAATATGGCCGGGATTAGTTTTATGTACTGAACCGATTGGAAACATGCGGATGCTTCTGGCGAGCACTTGGGTACCAACCTTGATTGCATCGACCAATTCAGAATCACTAAACTTGTCTGTGCATCTGTCCAGCATGTATTATTATATTGAAACGACAGATGGCAATTTTTGAGATATTTTGATGGAATCTCACCGACCTGTTTGAACCGAAAGACGAACACTATTCGAAGTATTTCGGATTGGACCACTTTTTCCACTACTGCCCGTGTGACGCATTGTTTTGCAAGATCATTGTACAATAACTGCATTAAGCGGAGCGGTAAGGGCCATGTTCCACTCTAATGTTTATGTACTTGTTAACTCTTCCAAGCATGCGTGTATGAAATTCAGGAACAGGGTGATACTTCAAGACGATTTTGACATGACTGTTGCTTGTCGCTATGGCTGGTAAGCTTCCAGTCCTTAAACTAGCAAAAATTAAATCTTTATTCATTCTGCTTAATTCTCAAAGGTGCGATAATAACTGAGCGGGCCACTGTTAATAAAATACCTGAAGGATTTATTTATTGGTCTGAGGTACTGACAAACGTGCTTTCTTTTTAGTTCGATAATATTGTACTCAAAACCTAGATGCGTTGCATGGATTCCTAGAGATAGTATATCCACTGTATGCTGTAGTAATCGCTTGATCGCTTGGAAATATCGTCCACCAAAACGGTTTATAATCATTCAGAAAGTCGCCATCAACAGAACGTTTTCCAAATGCGAAAATATGGCACATTTCGAAATGTACTTAATTCAGTCTGCATGCCGTCTATTTATTTGCTAATCTGCTTTAGGGTGTGTCTCTCTATCTTTCCATCTGTCTTTTATAAAATATCTTCTCAGTCAAACTATTTTTCAAACAAATCAAAAGAAGTTGTCCGTGAATTCATTGCTTTCCTAAAGTTCAGACTTAAGAAAAACACAATTGCCTTACGTGATCTGTCTGTGTAAATTTGTTGTTTGATACGATTTTGAAATTTTAATTCCTTATCGGGAGTTGAAAAGAGTTTAGTAAAATAATAAAACTCAGTCCAACTTGTACGCAGCTTTAATATGTTATAAGGATCTGTTATTTAATCGTTAGCAATTTGAACTTGAAAGTTAATTATAGCTTGAAAGTGTTTGCTGCATCTTGATATCATTATTTGTATCTATATGTACTTAACATAGCAGAGCTTACGCAATAGTAAACACTTTTTTGTAATTTATTAGTTTCTATACAAAATATGTCCTTGAAGCATAAGCAGGTAAATAAAGATTTAGTTCAGTTATCATTTGTAAAAAGCAATTAATATATTAGTAGAGAAAAGGTAGTTGAAAAATGTCGAATGGTGTTTGCGAAAGAGGTAACTTGCGATTGGTAAAAGTGCAGTCACTTTTGCACTGCCCATTGTACACATTTACACATGTGCTGTGCTGCACGGCTATCCTTTTTTGTTTTAATGTCATCTTTCTTCTGATGATCCGATTTTGATTTCCAATCTATAACTTCGCTCAATAGTTCTTAGCGTCAATCCTCTGTTCTCTAATCCATCCGTTGAGTTGTTCATAGATACTTGCACTTTTTGTATAGCATTTTTTTTTTGCATCCCTTCGCCTCTTTATCATGTCTATCCGTCCCGCCCTTATCCTTTAGTCCATTATCCTTTTGTCTATTATCCTCTGTCTTCGTTATTGTTATCGTTCAGTATCCTCTCTCTTTTTATCCGATCCGCTCGTTTATCCAGGCTGCTATATATTTTATACTTCTGTGCATCTGCACATTCCAGTCCAGTCGCTCGTTTGATTTTTGCATACTTTTAACAGCGCGTTCTTTTGACCGCACCTCTGTCCCTACATTTTTTTGTCCGTCCATCCTTGTGTTTGCCCATCTCTCCTTTCGTCTATCTATATCTCTATTTGCCTAGCGATATTTTCGTTTGCTAGTTTGTCTCCTCATTTTTCTATCCATTAATCGTAGCCTCCGTTAATCCATTTTCGGTCCCTTTAGGCTTTTGCCAGTCGCCCTAGTCAGCCTTCCATTCATCTCTTTCTCTCAAATGTTTGTGACGCAAGCCCTTCTGCCTATCAGCCTATCTGCCATTAGCTGCTGCGATTCTTAGGACACAAAAAAGTTTATGTAGTGAGCAGAAATTTCGTCAATATATTCGCGAGACTAGATTCAAAAAATCAAGTTGAAAAACGAGAGTAACCCACTTAAAATACAATCACCAAATGCTTTTGTTAATAATCAGCGAACTGTACAACAGCGATCAACGTAACATTGGACTAAAGCTATAAAAAAGGAAAAAAAAAACAGTTGCATGGGAATGGTTAAGAGAGTGGATGTTCAGGTTTCATTCCGAAGTGAATGTTCTTCGTTTCTTCCCTTCTTAATTTCATTCTTTAATAGCTATTAATTTTTTCCTTTATTCGTTTTTTCAAATGTCTACTTGGGAAAACACGGCACGTATTTATGCTTTAGCACGATTTTATATAAGCTGCAGATAAGTCTTTAAATGAAAATTTGCTTTTTTCCTTTTTTGTTTTTTTTTTGTTTTTTCCCTCCATTTTCTTTTGCTGCTTTTTTTTTTTTTTAAATAAATTCTTAGATATTAATTCAGGTTGCAATGCTGCTGAAGCATTGTAAGGAATATAGCGCGTGAAGGAAAGTTCAACACTTTGCAACCTCATAAAATTTTTGCCTCGAGGTAGCTGAGAAAATTAAACGTGCACTCTATTCGCTAATCTCGCTTGAATAAGGTCAGACGATTTTGCATATTTATAAGTTTTGGTTTTATATAATTAAGAGCGAAAGTGCATTTATATGCCAAAAGCATTACAGGGTAGCTACTGGGAACGACTGGGAATGTAATTCAACACCGACACCGACACCGAAGAGAAAAAGGAAAAACATATATATATATTACATTACGCTTTAGGGCGAAAGAAGCAAAAGGAGATAAGGACAACGAAACGAATTTAAACAATAATAAATTGAATAATAAATAATTGCTTAATATTTAATGTCACCGAGTAAGTGTCTTTCTCTTTTTATTACACATGATTTGCTTATTTCTCAATTTATATTAAAATGCATATGAATTACACATACGATGTATGAGCCGTTCATTGCACAAATTGACTAACTCTATGAAGCAAAAAGTTGACAAATCCGCTGAAATAGTTTTTTTTTAAATGTTCCCCTGTACAATACATACGCATGCATTGCATGCATTGCATGCATTGAATTTCATAGAGACGTAGCACTCATATCCGCGGTGTATAAGCATTGTGGCAATGTTACAATATTTATGTGACTGATGGAGTTAGTCGATTTGGCAAATACAAAAAGCAAGAAAATTAAATTTATTCTTTAAATTTTTTGGTTTCCTATTGTAGAGACCACTAATACACTTATACATTCATCATTGTGCAGATTTTCCATAAAAACGAAGCTTAACAGTTCTGTACTTTTTTATCCTACACATGGATAACTTTAACGCAAAAGTTGCTGTGACCTTGCGAACGCTGTACAATCTTAACGTTTACCAATGCATCAATTAGCATCACAACCTTAAATTCGCTCACACACACACGGCCTTTTAATGTTGCATATTAATTGCATTGTGCTGACGTGGTTAACGCATGTCCCCTTCGCAATCTTGCTAAACTAAAATCAGGCATTTCCAGGGTCGTGCGGTTTATTTCCGAAATCCGTCGCAGAGACCATGTCTGCATGTCCGCTCGAAGACTACCTTGAACTTAAACAACTCATTCATCTGTTTAAAGTTAGAATCAAAGCACTCCTTCTACAAGCGATTTCAGTTCAGCACATCTAGTGGGAGTGCCCAAACAGTCATTCGCTTCATAACGACCTTAGTAGCTGGTTAGGTTATTCGTTGTGCACTGCGCTCGTTGCTGGAACTAAATTTTCCACTAAATCCTAGACCTCTTAACCGAGGGGTTAGGGTCTTTAAGTTAGGCTATGAGTTACCTTGAACAGTCTGCAAGTACATATTGGCATTGGTGGAAAACGATGTCCTCTTCATCAGCTGTGCAGCCGTCATTTCGCAATTTGTTGTAAAGTTTTCAGGTCCATCATGTGTCTCATTTTTTCCCTTGTCACAGTGCTGCTTTTAGGATATAATAACGGCTGATCTACATTTTCCAAACGTTGCGGTCTATCTGTTCCAGGTTTCGTGGTACGGTATCAAAAAGAGTTTGAACCTTTCTGAATTTATCGAATTTAAAATCTGCAACTGCTTCAATAAACTTAGAAGAGGCTTGATACGCACGAGATCCTTCATTTCCTGTCCAAGCAAACATGTGGCTTATATTTTAATTGAGGTCATGACAACCACATCTGCAAACATACAAATGCCGCTTATAATAAGCTAAGTGATGTAACCAGTTTAGGAAAGGCCGAAGCTTTTTCGCAGTCGAAAGAACTTACGAAGATGCCTGTTCAGTCCCTTCTAAGTGAGTTGCGTTTTTATTCTGTGCCGTCTAAAGATTGAATTTTTATTTACGATTTACATTAGAGTACGCAGTTAACCAAAATGGCCTCTGGAATGAATTAGTTTTTATTCAATTGACAAAAAAATTCTGTTTGGCCGTTAAATTCAAGATTTTTCACAAAATGAAGTTAATCACGTTGTGCAGTGAGCGGCTCATGTTAAGAAAAGGAACTTGAATAAGAATTGTGATAAAATGAATATTTTTTGGCATTTTTTTCATTTTTCATTTTTTATTTTATTTTTTTCTTTATTTTTTTTTTTTTTTTTTAGTATGTGTGTCTACTTATTCATGCATAGCTGAGTTTAAAATCAAATGAAATTCGTATGTAAATATATGCATAACATGTGATATCATATTCCAATTCTAGATGGATACTTAGTTACACACATACGTTTGTTGAGAGAGAGAGAGATACAAATCATATGTAATATGAATAAAGTCGACAAACAAAGTTCAGGAACCATAATAAAAAAAAAAGTAAATAAATAAATAAATTTCGAAATAAAATATGTAGGCAAGCAAGCAAGCAAGCAGGCAAGCAGGCAACCAATCAACCAAACAGCCAAATTTTAACTTACACATTACTTATGATATACGTAACTTGGATACAACTCAGCCATATTTAATGAAGGAAATTCGATTAAGCCTTCAGAAGTCTTCTATGATGTTTATCAATCAAACATATGCATAGAAAACACACATACATACATACATATAATATACATATAATATGTAAAGACACGCAACTACTTATCTTTACCCCAAATATAGTTAAATAGACGCGTGCATGAATACATTTGCTGTCTACGCAGTTCAGTGGCAGCGACTCCAAAGTAAACGTACTGAACATGTGTCTGCTATTAAACAGAAATGTATGAATCCCAAGTGTATATATATATATGTATATATATAAATATATGTGTATCTTGTGCAGCATATACAAACTTAATCAATCGTTCCAATTGAAGTTGTCTGATACGCTTATGTTTTATTGAATAGAAATATCGATGGCTACAGAGAGGAGACGAGCATATGTTTAAACAAAAACTTACTAATACTTTATAATTATTATGAAACTCAATTAATAGGTAAAGTGGAAACATCAGTTATAATTACTTACGTTGTTATTCAATAAACCAGAGTAAAACATTGGATTTACTCGTACGTTAAGGAAAACAATTAAGAAATTTTCAGTTACTTAACTTTTCATTCAATATTTTACATGATTTATTCATTAACTTTTATTTCATTTACGCCCAACTACGATAAAGGATATGAAACCGACAAGAGGAATAGCTTTTATTCACTTAAAGAAATAGCCGCAAACAAACAAAAGTATATATATATATATATGCCCTTGATCAATCTGAATAGTGAAATTTCATTCTATTACCCTCTATGTCTGTCTATCTATCTCCTTTTCAGTTAAGCGATACCACCGATTTGATAGAAATACGAAAAACAAACTAAAAAAAAGGGCTCATAAGGGAGGTGATGTATATGTGTACAGAAGACTGCAAAGCCTTACAAGGCATAATCTGAAATGAAGTATATGAGATAGACGGCACACATAAAGCGCAATATCCGATTAATGTATCGAATGAATGAATCGATGCCCATTAGCTTTAGTCTAAGCTGAACATGAGTTATTTTTTTCAGTCCAATTTTTACTTATTCGTTGCTATCAATCCCGTCAAACTTTCAAAAGTATGTCTAGAATTTGGAATAAGGGATTTTTAACAATTACTAAAGACTTAGAGGGTAGTGTGAAGATGTTCCAAAAAAAAATGTCGATATTATGTGCGATAAGAAATGAAGCAAAACGACTAAACTTCTGCGCTATATATGAAATGACAGTTCAAAAAGACATCTCGAAAATAGTTCCTTTGGACTACGGTTTGTGGACTATCCGTTCGGCCGATGATATTTTACATTGCAACATTTATAGAATATTCGTACGTTTTAATGCATTAAAGCTCTAGATTATCAATATAGTTTGAATCATTTTAAGAGTATATGTCTGACGGTCCATTTTTTGAAATCAAACCTATACTAACGTAAATGAATCAAATTGCCGCAATGCAAAAATATTCAAAAGTCGATTGGCAAAAGATGAATTAATTCGAAAACAAATCAGGTTTTTTGCACAAACACCAACGCACGACTTGTAGAGACAAATAAACAGGGAAAAATTGAATTTCTTCATTGAAGAGATATATAATCGAATTTATACATGTACACATATTTGCGTGTGTATTGGTAGAAATTATTGATATTGACATACATATAATAGTGTATATGTATGTGCATGTTGAGAAATTGCACAAACAAATTATATTAAAAGAGAGTTTTCCGCTGTACAAAAACGTTTATCTTTTACGAGATCTCCGAATGTTAGAAAGAGGAATGAAAAAGCAATATATCCTTCAATGGTGATTCTAAAAACAGCATAGCAATGACAAACAAATATTTAAGATGTTAAGATGCATGCAGAGACATAGCTAAAGGAAAATTAAAAGAAAAAAAGTCAATCCAAGCATTAAATAAATGCATACTTGCTCGCACCTTAACATTACGGCCAGAGAAATTTTTACTTATGGTATAGCATTTTAAGCGTCTCCTCTCAAAAATTTAATTTTCATCATATTGCCGATCATATGGCGATGCAATCTCATGCAGAAGGCATTGAAATATTTCGATATCCATTCATTTACAATAGGTTCGCGCGTAGAAGGCAAACTCTAGGGTTACAAGAAGACAAACTCTCGATCCAATTCGAAATATCACATGTATATGTGTTCTCGGACACAAATACGAAGCAATAACTGATTGCTATATGAAAATTGAAAAGAAATTTTGGAAGATCTTGAGATCCTCTCGAGCCGGCAGCTATGACTGTTTCATCATATGTTAGATCTAAGATTTATGTAATTTGTCGCAAGGCGTCGCTGTATAAACACGAGACACATTGTTTTTCTTTTTTTCTTTAAATAAAAATTTCACTTTCTTTAGAAAGCACATGAACGCTTTCAGAAATGTGTACGCATTTTTCATCAGTAGGTTAGTGCATTTTCTTTGTTTTAAATAAACACGAGTTCACCATTACGTATGAGCGACTAACACGCTCATGTGTGCACATAATTCTAAACAAATTTTTTTTTTCTTTTTTTTCTTGAAAAAACGGTTTTATTGTGTTTTTTATTTTCTTCAAAAATGAATCTTATGGTAAATGGATTCTATATGCAATCGAGAAAAAACAAAACGGAATATGTTTGAAAAACATCAGCTTTTCTATATCTGACTGACTGCTTTTATGTTTAACAAAAAACCGAAAAAGAAAAGAGAAAAATGTAAAAATAGAATTTCACTTTATATGTGTATGCGTGTGTAATATACATTTTTACTGCTGCTGCTAATGCTGCCGCCGTTGTCGCTGACATACATAGATAAACATATACAAACCTACGCAAAAATACATATGTGTGCCCTGGCATATAGACATTTAAATGTATATGAACGATGAAAACATACAGTTAAGTCAGACAAAGACGAATTGAAATGTTAAACGTGATTTATACTGCTTTGCTCCCAATACCTTCCTTACCTACTACTACCACTCCTACCATTACTAGTACTACTACTACTAGTACTACAACTACTACCGCCACTACTACTACTACTACTATCACTTCTACTCGCCAAACCGTATACCTACGAACCTACAAACATTTACGCATACAATTCAACAACAACATGGAGCAAGTCTGTCACTCCTACTGGGTTTTTTTTTGGATTTTAAAATCTTATTTATTTGGTTTTTTCTTTATTATTATTATTATTTTTTTTTTTTTTTCTATTTTCGTGCTTTTTTTTTTTCTTCTTCTTCTTTCAGTTAAATAAATGGAAATGCTTTTAAGCTTATTACTTGAGTAAGCGAAAATAGTAATATTCACACATACATGTAAGTGATGTTATTTTATTCTAAATACCTCCGAAATGCATTTGTATTGTTTAAGAGAAACCATTAAAGTGTTATTTTTAACTTGGCCAACGGCACAATTTATTTTTTTTTTTATTTTTTACTTTTTTCCTTGCGTTATATACATGCAATACGAACATATATCGATAAAAACGTATTACTTCTCAGTTTAACCCATTTTGAGTCTTTAGGTGTTGTTTTTACTGTTTTAAATTATTTGATTTATTACTTTATCTAGTGTTGATTTAATGGAATTTTCTTTTTACAGCCAGTGCCGAGATACATCGTGATGTATATATGTATATATAAGTTTGTTAGTTTGCATTTAACATCCAAAAGTGGTGAGCATTAAAAAACTCAAAATATAAAGCAAATTAAATGGAAATTTTTTACACACTCAGCATAATAAAATGTATTAACTCTTTTTGCTTGGTTTTTACAAATTCGATATGCAGCATAGATTAAGTAGGAATGTTTTTTTTGTTTTTTTTTTTTTTTTTTTGTAAACCCACAATAACATCTCTAACATTTAAATTATATTTGGTGAACTTTCGCTTTAGCATTTTCCGGCTAATGTTGAAGGCTTTCTAAGTGCTGTAGAAAGGTAAAAGATATGAACCGATCGACTTGCTGGCCGACCCAAAAAAATGAATAAATAAATAAGTAAACAAACAGAAAATTAAATAATTTTCATTGCTTAGCATGGCATAGCACATGGACTTGTGGATACATATGGCATTCCGCTTTTGTTGGCAATGTGCCCTTTTTTTTTCTTATATTACACACACGATTAGAGCGCCACTGTCATACCGTACAGCGGTTTGCTTGAAAATGAATGCTTCAAAATCTTGAGTCGGCATTGTTCATATGTGTAGTGTAATTAATTCTATTCCTTAAAGAAGTCATTATTTCAAAGTCGCTTATTGTTTCGAGAAATTGTCCAATACGGTCCAGTAAGTGAATTGAAATTTCTTAATAACAGTCATTGTCATTGTAAAATATTAAAACATAATCTTTGCTGGAATAAAAGGGCTTGTCTTTCTACAGCGACTTCTAGATTAGGAGAGGTTTGAAAGAAATCAAATTTTTCAAATTCAATTCGTATACGAAAATATTTTCTTATCACATTTTCTCGACATAAATTAAAAAAAGGCAGATTTCCCTCGTTTAAGAGTTTTATTAAAGTTATCGAAAATGTTTTGATCCTTTGCATTTGCAATTTTTCATTCAACGTCGACATGTTAATGTATTAAATAAACCGAGAAACCGAGAATATATATACATAATATATATAAATATATGTGAAGAAGAATAGCTTTTGGGCAGACAAACGGGCAGTTATCCGTAATCCGTAAGCCGAACCTAATATGCTATTATCACAGGTAGTGCAGAGCATGAAATTGCACATTAAATTAAATTATAAAACAAGAAAACGTTAACGACATTGTAGATGTTTTCATGTTGTATACATGTGCGGTTTTCTATCTATAATCTAAATATGTATAAATAATTCAAGCTTTCAAGTTGCAGAGAAATTGGTAGCGGTTGTGAGGATGCAGGTATTCCCCAACGAAAGTAACACTTGCTTAATATTAAACACGTATTAACTAATTGCCATGATGGCGAGTATTAAGTTAATGACTGGCAAGTGCAGGCGAGAATTTTCCATAACATAAATGCATATGTGCATGAAATCCTCTTATAGCATATTTCATATATGCACACATACTGCGTTCTATTGCCTTCTTCTCTTAATTGGTTAGTGTTAGTAGGTTTGCTGCTTGTACTGTTGCATTAGCATAAAACATCAACTCTATTATGCTTATTATGTTACTCTTATAATATAAGCGTCATTAAAATGGTGGAGAACTCTCCTCTCTTACGAGCAGGTATGCATACTGCCTGTACTGAATTGCGTATGCAATTCGAAAATCTATATATTATTTAGAGTTAGTAGTAGTGCTGTAAGTATATTTTAGCTTTTGTGTGCGTGAACAGATTTTTAGTTACCACCTTTTTAACTAACTATTCGTAGCCGGTAAAATTATATTCTGTTGCTCCAGTTTTTCATGTTCTTACATATTTTATTATTGCGGTTAACAAATGAAAATTCTCTTAAGCGTTTCGTCTAACAATAGAATTGGGGTTTTCGTTATTGCCGTTGTGCGAAGACAACATTTTAAATCTTTCGCTTGGATCCCTTCAATTTATTTGCACATTCAAATCTAAGGCATACGAAAGTAAGATCTTCAAATTCATTTACGAATAGGGCGTAAAGAAACTATGCACCTGACAGACGAATCACATGATATTGCCCGTGAATTAGCTATTAAGCTTAATTTATCACATCGTTGTTGGCAAACATTTTCCAAAATAAGGAGAATTTTTACAAAACATTTCAGCAAAATGAACAAGTGAGTGAAGAAAACGCTATATTAACTAGGAAAACAGCACTCAGCGGTCGACCCTGCATTTGGAGCTTAAACAATGACTGACTGTTCGTCACGATTATGAAGCAAACTTTCATTCATTCATTCGTTTTGTACGGGGTAACACTCTTAAGTAATATCTAGGTTTAGAAGTTCTTGAGTAAACCAAATCTTGTTGACAAATACATACACTACGTCATTATAAAATTTTATATCGCTCTCTAAATCCTCACGATTTTCAAAATTGTCCATCCGTATCACTTGTTTACTGATACGATGACGCTTGCATAGCAAATATAGAAACGAAAGTCTTTTTAAGGAATTTTTTAAAGGAACTATGTAATGACTCGTCGAGGGGTTAACCTCAGTTTAAGCTTTTGCTCATTTCGACGTTGCTAAAACAAATAACTATAGTTGAGCCACCAATTATGGTTTAGCCTTTGACAGGCCACTTGTGACAAATCGAACACAGATCTACAGTAGATCTACAATATATCTCTTATTAGATATATTACAAGTATTGAACCTTTCGGAGATTATAACCAATGAATCTTGGATGTGTACATTTAACGCGTACCGCAGGACTATACACCTACACACAAATGTACGTATGTATAAATGGTAGCCCAAGACATTATTAATAAATAAGTATTATGCATATGTCAGGTGTTCACATCACTCTGTCCATTCACTTTATTCGAATCAACCGTCCGTCTGCCCGCGTGTCTCCAAGTTGCAAACATTCAGATATGAGTTTAAAATTTGGCAAAAATAGAAGCTCTGCCGTGCTCGTTGATATTAAAAATGGGTTAAATCGTTCAAAGAACATGCCTAGAGTGCCACGTACTCTAAGAAAACCTGATAAAGTGATAAACATCTCAGCATGTACTCTGTGTGTCATCCTACAGGACGCAAGTACAGCATAAGAATGACAAAAATCAGCTGCGCTCACGCAATTATGGACAGTACCCCAGTTTCCCTTTTTCGCTTCTTTTTTTGTCTTTTAAAATCAATCTAATGCTTTCGACTAAGTAAGCGATTAAGTAATTCTTGAGCTTGTTCACTATGAATAAAGTTTATTAAGTTACATTATTGCCATTTTGTGCAATAATAAGTTGACACCGTTCTCAGGCAGGTTCACTATCCCCTCCTCATCAGATATTTGATTTTATGCAGCAGAAAACTCCTCTGCCGGGTGACGAATTTTGCAGAGAACAAAAGAGAAGGTGATCTGATGATGCTATGTCAAGACTATATGGTGGACGTGGTAATACGTCCTGCACGAGTTAACTTTAATTACTTTTGGCGGATGAGGAGAGAAGTATGACGTCTTGTATTATCCTGATGAAACACATATATATTTTCGATTGATCACTCCTGGACGTTTCTGCTGCAAGGCTTCATTTAATTTGGTCAGTTGTTCACAGTATGCTTCAGTACTAATTGTTTTGTTACGCACCACAAGCTCATAATACACAATTCCTTCGCAATGCCTTGATACTGACATCGGAAAATCTGCTTTTCATGGATGTCCTGTTTCAGTTGGTTCATTGTCTTTTTACCCAACCTCCATCACCAGTTGCAATTCTGTTTGGCATTAAGCAGATATTAATGCGTTGTGTAGCAGTGCGTTGTCCAGCTTTTGTTGCTCTTCTTTCTTCTGTAGTCTACAAATTCGATTTGTCATATTCGGAACAGAAGACGTGCGGGTGTCCGACTTCTGAATTTCGTTTTAATTTTTCGCTTCAGTAACTAATGGATGGACAGACGGTTCAGATATTTACGTCCATCAAGAATCCTATCTATACGATTTTAATCGTCTTAGTTGGATCTTGGTTTGCGTACCGATTGCGAACACTATTTGGACGGTCATATGAAGTTTAAAGATCGAGCTTTAGATCAATATCTACGACATGTCACAGTTTATTTAAAATAGTGTTAGTCTTTGTGAATCAATTAAGTCCAGGATCCGAAATGGATTCTTAGGCCGGATGTATTCAGCTTTCTATGCGAATTTTTGCGACTATAAGATTTTCACGAATAAACGCTGAACTAGTAAACGGCGAGCTGTCAACGTTTCGTTTCAGTATTTTATACCAATCAAATATATATGCGATTGTTGGATTTCCGATTTCCTATAAAATGATGTCAGATTAAACAAAACATTTGTTTCCGATAGCATTGTTTACGTACCCTGTAAAAATATTTATTCGAAAACTCTTCACTTTATTGTGTCTGGTGCTCCGCATAAAACTTGGGACGATATGTTTGCAGCACTTTACAGATGCTGAGCTATAGAGTTTTGTTTTTGGCACGCGAAAGTAAAGCTAACTGAGGAGAAGCCTGCAGCCAGCCTGCAGCCTCCTTCCAGCCAGCCTCTTAAATGTGATCATATTTGCGCGAATTGGAAAATATTAAGATTTCCACAAATTATTAAGTAATTATTTTACAGATTTATATTAAGACTGAGTATCTCTATCTCTATCTCTATCTCTATATCTCCATATATGTATATCTGTCTCATCTTTTTTCGTTTAAGCATTTCACTTGTTCGTTTGAAAAGTATGCCCTGCGGTATTTTCAAAGTTTAAAAATTAATTAAATTCACATTTTCTGTAGATACTTTTGTTTAAGTCTCTCCCATTGCGTTCCTTAATTGCCTTTTACATGTTTTAATCATAGTTGCTTCTTTTCCCTTCTTTCTTTTTTTCTTATTTTTTTTTTTTTTTTTTTCTTTCTCCGAGCTATACGTTCAACAAACTGTATTAATTCTTCTTATTTTTCTTCTGTGGTATTTCCTTTTCATATATATTCTGTTAAAATTTGCGTTTCTCTCCTTATCGTTGCACATATAAGCTGTTGTTGTTATGAACAAATACTTTTGCGTGCAATTTCTGATTATTTCCTATAATGAATATAACTTCGATATACTATATGTAATGGCGATAATTTTTCTTTGTAGCTGAGAGTAAACGAAAACCCATAGGAAGGAGGAAAAATACGCTTAATACAATAAACTTTGACGAGATATCGTTCATTCTACCCATGGATAGTTGATGAAATATGAAATGCGTTATCGCACTTTTCTTACGGACGTAAAGTGATTGGAAGTAGCAGAAAACACATTTAGCGCTCGTTTAATGAAGAGGGGGGCAAAGGGAATTTAAAATGCAGTTTCTCCTCAACTTAACATTTATCTTAATAAATAAATTAAAAGAGTTCTTAAAAAGTTGATCTCTCAAAACTGGCAAATCAGCGAAATTAATTGCACTCATTTTACACGTTCTTGAACCGTAATAATGTGTCGGGTAATGTATAGGTTGTGCATGGCATCCTATGCCATCCCTTGCCTTTTTGTTTTTTCAAGCATTGAAATAAAAGTTGAATAGCATGTGTCGAACAACATCCTACTTAGTCGTGGATATCTACAGGTGTTCACCACTCGTTGTTCTCTTTTCACTTCAAATACACGAATTGCTCTAAACCCATACGAGGTGGCTTGCACACCGTGCAAAAGCAGCCGTCGAGATAATTTTGGTTTGAAATAAAAAGTATCGTAGCATTATTTAAACATATTTTGGTTTCAGTGTAAGCCCTAAAATGAACGGCCCAAAGAAATTTCCGATCCTGGGAATGCTTCGCGTTGAAAAAGTAAGAGTAGAATGTTTTTGTTTCAATTACACTTTAGGAAAGTCTTCAGCAATAGCAGACATATGATTGACCAAGAAGTTCGATTTACCTTAGATTCGTTCACAATCCATAAATTATCCGTGGACTTTCAGTTGAGAAATGTGTAAAAGGCCCGATAACGTTATCAAATGCAGCGAAACGGCAAAACTTTGCTATTGTGAGCAAACTTCTGTTAACGCACATACATATAAAGTATGCGAGCAGAACTCTTCCGATTACTTTGAGTCGTTCCTCGCAAATACCTAAAGCGTGTATAATATTTCACTGATTCATCCAAAATTGTGGTTTCGCATAAAATGGAACCTATCCCAGGAATTAGCAAAGCAAATGAAACATTGTTTTAACTTAATATTTATCTGTTCGAAAAGTTACATAAACATTTCGAATTAAGTCTCGGTTCGTACAAAATTTTTACTTCTTCTCTTCTGCAATCTGAAAATTCATAATAGAGTTTGATTAAATCGAAAGCTGTATACTCCAGTAGTAATAGACTTCGCTAACTAAGATTAACATACGTATACATACACATCTTGTTAAGCATTACTTCAATAGTGGCTTCAAAACTCCAATTCTCAAGTTCAAAATGGGCGTTGACCTTCCAACAATTCAATAACTTGCAAGCCATTCCTCTCGCTACTGATTAAAAATAAAAAAAGAAATGCTTTCTCCGTTCATACTTCTTATTATTATTGTATTAGTTCGCTTTGGTTTCGTCGAATTATCGGAAGTATATTGGGCTAGACCTTGTTATCTCAATAATTACGACTTCAGACTTCCTGGACGGTCAGCCCGCGTTTCTTGTCAGACATGGGCAACATTCAACCGATAACCAAGAATAGGTAAGAATAAGCCTGACTATCCTCGCAACCCTCCTATCTGCATATTCTTGCATTAAGCGATGACAAGTTTTATTTGCATAGGGCCGACAAAGACTCGCTACCCTTCGAGAGTAATAAGTCGCTTATAACCTTTCGATACTATGTTGGATTCTTACAAAGCATTAGCTAAAGGCATTAAGCTTTGTAGTCTTCAAAGTTCATAAATTTATTATACTCATAGATAAGCATGCTGGCATGTGGGATCAAGTTAACTTAATCCCATTCACTTCTCAGATTATCTCAAACAAGTGAAATGATACTGGAAGAGAAACACCAAAGCCGAAAGCGATAGCGATAGCGAAAGCGACAGTGAAAACGTGACTTTCTCTAAAACAATGCCCGCAAACGTCGAATGTTCGATGAGTAACTCAAAGAATCACGATTTGGGTTTGTTTTTAATATGGATCGAGAGAACACATAGCTCGGAAATTTGCGTTTGTTTTCGCCTAAGCGAAAATAAGAAAGAGTCTCGCTCTAAGAAATCTTGGTTTTAAGAACATTTTCGTTGGCAAGTACTGTGGTGTGAAATGAGTTCTTGTCTCGTTTTTTGTTTACGCCTATCAAGAGTACAAATAGAAGTCGCATATAAACTTGTTCTCCAAGTGTATGTGCATAGGTTTTGTATGTAAAAAAAGACCGACGGATTCCCTAATGTGTTCACAAGCAGGATTAAACAGATTTCACTTCCGCCCAAAACCTACTGCTGCAGTTATTCGTAACCTATATCCAAGTTTAACTGATACAATTCCCTTAAGCCATTTCTAATTTTTCGGCAGCATATTTATTTAAAATTTTCATTCCTTCTCCCCATGATATTCGTTGCGAGTTTATCTTTATGTTTATTTTTATTTTTATTTTTATTTTTATTTACTTCCCGTCGTTTGCAATTATGTCTATTTTGCGCTGTTCTTTCAATTTCTGATTACTACACGAAATTAACATTTACTGTAAGAACTGTAATTTAAATATTATATATATATATATATATATATATATGTCTATATATACATATATATATATATATATATGTACTTATATATATACCCGTAAAATTTTTGTGGTTTTTCATTATATTTAGTTCCAGATGTAATTAAAATTAAAATAAACAACTCACTAAATGAAATTCTAAGACAAACACCAACAACAAGTTTGCTGCATAACATTTTAGTTTTGTTCTGCAGTCAATTAAAAGGCAAAACTTTTTGCAATCATAGTATGAATTTTGTATTTGCTTTCAGATTTTCAATGACTACAAACTTAGGATTTGTACGATACACAAATTTCATATTCATAAAGTATTTTTTTTTTTTGATTGTTAAGCGGTCTGATCTTTCATTAAGTGTACCCATGCATTACGAGATGTAAATAATTGACTATTAGTTAACATTATTTTGAAAAGGCAGAGCAATTCTAGTGGTACGGTCTATTGGGTCTCCTTTACTAGTTTCGGGCAATGCGGCAGCTCCTCGACATGCATTTCACTTATTTTAAGTGAATATTGTAAGCTATTTGTAATTCTTCCGAAACAGTATATATATATATATATATATATATATATATATATATATATATATATTGTTTTTAATTCATTCAAGTATTCATTCGGGTTGTATAGCATCCATATGACGAGATATGTATGAATTTGTCATATGACACGATGGAAGTGTCCAATAAGCGCGTACATTACACTATATAATCAGCTAATACAATACTATATTCAGACCAAGAATATTTGAATGGACCACAGGATAGAAGGATTAGAGTAAAACTGCGGGATGCATAATATACGATAAGATAATGCGAAGTGTTGTCGCATGCATTCCTATACCATAGAGATCGTTTGCTAGGGCAGGCTGGGAGCTTGAATCAATAAGCTCACCCCCGCAATTTATCTGCTCTCGAAAAACTGATCGGGAAATAATCGCATATTAAATATTTTTTAAATTTCACTCTAAATGAACGAAGGCGGAGACATTTTGTAAATGAAATTTCATGGAATATAAAATCACTACAATCGTCCATGGCCTACCATTAAATACCCTACACCACTGGATTTAGTACAGCTATTCATGCAACGACTTTTCCAACTAAGGCGTTACATGGAAAGTGGCCGAAAAACCGGTCCGACTTGAACCAATTTTAACAGCGTTTGTCCTTGGGAAAAGGCACGTTGGTGTACTAAATTCCGTCAAAATAGTTCGAAAATTTATCTGCATGTGTACCCGAGTAGGTAAGAAACGCGACTATCAAAGCCTGTGTTCAAGGGGTTCAAATGTCAACGCGGTAGACTTTGCTTTGATCGTAATTATGGTGAGTGCTCAGTCGACAAAGGCATAAACAATATTTACCCCACTTACATTTTCATCCCTTCTCAACAAACTTGAAGACAATTTCTTTTTTTTATAACAAAGTTAAAATCAGAGTAAAAAATATGAAATATCATTAAGTGAAACATATTTACGTTATACACACAGCTATCATTGAATATCATCAATAATATATCAGCATAATAAGTTATAGCTTAATAGAAAAGTGTCTTGGGGATATTACGAGAAAACTGGAAAAGAATTTGACTTTGAATCTCTCGCATGTGCGTATACCATACACACATACATATATATATTCAAACTCATACAATGCATAGATGTTTATACACGTGGGTTCATTAAAGCAAAAACTTAAAGTGAAGCATATGTTCGAAAAAATTATTTTATTTGAAATTCAAGGTTAAGACGGATGCACAGATCTAACTTTGATTCTGGCTTACGCGGCTCATAAGTTTCATTAAATTCCTCTAAGTGAACCAATACCTTGGACCTGGATTGTTTTTCAGTCGAGTTTAAATCAATCCGATAATTGTTCCCCACTTGCGGCCATTGGTTTGGTAAAATCCTTTAACATAAAATGCTTCTGATATTAGTTGTGGTATGTTTGTGTTCAAGCTATAGATCGCGAATTTTCGAGACTATTAGGTGAAATTTGATGCACTGACGTATTTTGACCCAAAAATGGGGATGAATGAAAACGCTGCAAGTGGATCGGACCATATCACGCTTTGTTTTGAACAATCGTTATATGAACAACCGTGGGATGGTGTAGGGTGTTTTACGGTGGGTGATGACTTTTTAATCTTTCTCGAGAAAAATCTTTAAAAAACCTCTTTTTCATGAACTACATGTACGTCACATGGCGGAAGGTCATCATCTATTAAAACCTTTCTCTCTCTCTCTCTCTCTCTCTCTCTCTCTCTCTCTCTCTCTCTCTCTCTCTCTCTGTCTCTCTCTCTCTCTCTCTCCCTCTGCTTCATAATAATCTTTTCCTTTTTCAGCTCGCTGGGTAATCGCTCATAAGCGAAAGACTCTAAGAAGTTGCTGATGTCATCATTTGCACGTTGCATTACCAGTGTAGACTCAATGTAAAAATAGTTCCCTTTAATCGTAAAAATTTCTGCACTAAGTTCGTGGAGCATACAAATACTGAAATAGTTTACCTTATCTCACGTAGCTTGCGTAATGTACGTACCGCACGTATGACAGTACGGCGTTAGTTTGATAGCGACTATCTAAACAGGATAAGGAAAACGTTCCAGGAGAAAAAAAGAAAGAAGAAAGTTTAACCCAACCTGAGAGACTCCACAATTCATTTCTACACTATATGTACAACATTTCCAATCGTCCAAGATTTCTATCTCTTAAACGGTCAGAATGTAAGTCAAGTATATATCAATTACGTATTTTAGGAAATATTATAACTTTGCCCGATATATGGGCGCAAATTTTAGCTTTCATTTCTTTTCGCATATGCGAAAGAGAGGAAAAAACAATCGCGTTTAAATTCTATTAGACGTTGCATCTTTCATTTATTTTTAAGCCCTTCATTTAGTCTTCTAATCCATTATATGCGATATCACCAAATGCGTTCAAAAGGCAAAAAGTGTTGCAAAAGAATGTTACAATGTAATGATAATTACAAGGTCATTTACTTTGACATAAGTTTTCGTCTATCTATAGGAAAAATGAAATTGATATATGTATCGAAGTGAGATTTCCATTTCATTTGATATCTTATTTAAAAATTTATGTAAAATGTGTACAAAATTGCAATTAAAAAATTTCCAATTTTCAGATAAAAATTCAATTAAACAAAACTTAAACAGTTTTTATTACGCTGCACAGCAGAAATTTTTTAATTAACTTAAATATTTTATTATAGAAAGCGAAAATTTCGCAAAAAGACATAACACATATGCTAGAAGCTGTGTAATTGATTAAATAATAAAACTATGCAAATAATTAAAATGCTATGTTTATTTCGCAGGAATAATTGCTAATTACAATGAAAAGGTTAATAAAATACATAATTATATAAAGGTAGGCAAAGGCAAGTGTACGTGTAAACATTTGCATAACTATTTAATTAAATACTAATATCGTATTGAACGCACTGAGCTTTGTAGGATTAAATGTTTTCGTATGAAGCTCGTTGGGCCAACGCGATGACGACAGCGAATAATAAAAGCCGTGCTGGGCTGCCTGCTAATCGCCCTAAAACCTTCATTATGAAATCACTCTACTATCAACAACTTTGACGAGGACACCCCCCCCCCCCCACCGCAGCGGAACAATTGATTCAGTTCAATTTTTAGATAAGTCGATTGTCTTCCCCAACATAGTTTCATTCCATTTTATTATCTTCGCAATTACACGCCTTAGCTAAACGAAGTAATTCATTGTATAATATCCAGGCTGCATGAGTTCTTAAGATACATAACTAACTTCAATATAATTATATATTAATAGAAGAAAATAAATATAATTTAAATGCCGGACGTGCTAATCACTAGACTTAATCCGCAAAAGATGGCAAAGGCGGTTAGGTAATATGTACGATACAATCTTCAAGCAAGAGGAGAGGGAAAAAGAATGCATGTGCTTTCGAAAGCACTCATAAAGCAGTTCCAACAATTTTCATTGTTCTCTCATTCCACTTTTTAACAATATTCCTCTGGACTTGGAGTAACATCTTAAGGAAGAGTACGTAGAAAGGTTTGGTGGACTTAATTTAAAGATCGATGATACATCGCTAGTTATATACATGCGGATTAACGCTTTTTTTTTCTCAAACTTTTATCGAATGTTTATCGACTACACAGCGCGCTGCAGAGCACTTCAAACTTAGTATGTCTCGCAAAAATCGCTTCATATGTATTTTTCGTTTATTCTCCCATTCCCTTTTCCTCTAAAAAAAATCTCTCCCTTTGGAGTGCTACAGTGTTGTTCTCGGTAAATATTTATATATAAAATTCTAGTTAAATATTTTTGCCCATCACTGGGATGATTGAAGAGCACGCGAAAGAACTATTTCGTTATTATGATTCTTATTTAATTTATCGTCTCTGTTCTCATGGTCAGCAGCCATTAAATAATAATTTAAAAATAAATTTTATAGAAAATTATTTTCCTTCCACGGAACCAGTTTTTTCTTCTTCTCTGGTAGCAATGAGGATTCGAACATAAAAACAGCAAACCGACCTATAAATCCTCTAGCAGATAAATGAATAATAAAATTGAATGCAATTAAAACATTTCGTTAATCTTACGATGAACGGATGGTAGGCAAACTTTTGCATCGCCCAGCCCAGCTTTTTCTTAAATATGCAAATTTTCTTACTTTTCACATTTTCGACATGTTTTCATGTTTTTTACTTTTGAAAACGAAACCAAAGGTAACTAAATTTTTTATTTTATTTTTTTTTTTTTTCTTGTCCACATAAACGTATACGACCTTTGATTTGTAAATACAAATTTAGCACCATCTTTATATAGAAAGCGTTTACATGGATGAAGGTTTACAGAGATGCGTATACGTTTTGCTCAGTACGTGCAGGAATAATCTACTGTTGACTTTTCATTTTACCCGGCTCATGGCCGTGAAGTTTGAAGCTGTTTATCTTGTGCAAAAAAAGATAGTAAAGTAAATCAAAATGATAATAACAGAGATGGTGCTGTTGTTACTTTTTCACCCTACTGTTAAACAATTACAAATGATTGTCAGCGATTGCTGTCTCCTCACCGGCCTTAAGCAATTTTCAATTAAAAACTTTGCAAAATAATGCAATGAAATGTCTCAGGTAGTGTTCATTTAAGCAGATATATATCTTTCAGGCAATCGAATGCTTCGTGGATTAATTTCGACTAAAACATCGGACGATTAAAAAAAAGCAACAGCAGCTGGGTCTACGTAATGTCGTTATACCCGTCAATGCAGCAAATTCCTCTATTTTCAAAAAATAGTATTTTTTCAGTTACCCGTTCTTTAAATAATGAGAGAATTTATGTGAACGTTGAGATTGGGGGCACGAGAACATTTTTAAAATAAGAATTTCCGATATTTGTTGGACGCAGTTTTCTATATTAGTTTATTAAGTCAGTATCTACTGTAGATTTCCCTCCTGCCTATTTGTTTGTCCATGGTTCCAATAGGAAAATGATTCTTGGGACATATTATTGTGCTCAATTTGATAAATAATTATACCCTACACCACTTGTGGTAGATGTATGCAACACCCCGATCGACTGAGAATCACTTTCCGAATCGCTCTAAGCTTGTCTATCAGTCTGTTCGTATTATTTTTTGGTGTCCAACCTACAGGTCGTAATTTTTCAGACATTTTATGGCAAACCAATTGATGTAGTGGCCTGCTTTGTCCCGAGGACAAACGCTATTGAAAATGATTCGGATCGAACTACTCTTTCGACCACTTCCCATATAACATCTTATTTTGAAGTTGTTGTCGGTGTAGGATATTTCATGGTCGGCCATGGCCCACCATAGTTCTTATACATATTCTTAAAAGAAGACTACGTTCGCATGCACAAATTCGCCCTCAACTACTTAAAGCATAAGATTAATGAAAAAAAAAAAAAAAAAAACTTATTTGTAATTTATAAGCTGTAGTCGATATTTGTTTGAAATGGCCACAAATACCGACTACGACGATTTGTCAAGTCCGCGAAGACCAAGATTATTGCTTGTATGTGTAAAAAAAAGCAAATTCAACAATCTCTCGCAGTATGTATTTGGTAATAGTTACCTGGCTTTACTTTAATACGAACAAGGCTCTGCAGTGGATGCTGTGCACAAATTGTGTTTACAATTCATAGTCCGGATAAGAGGATTTAATTTGATACACTAGCCCTTTAAACTAGTCTTGAAGTTACACGCAAACTATTCGTACTCCAGCAGCTTATTGATAAGCAGGGAACTACAACAAAGACAACGTATCGTGCAAAGACACCTTCTAAAGTTGTGATCGCTTTACACCATTTACGTGAAACTATTCGCCAGCACAGCGGAAAAGCGAATTCCGATATTCCGATATATCACGATAATGAACCTACTCGTGGATATTTAAATTAAATCACTCCGCAACCGCTCTACTCGCCAAATTTACACCCGCTTGATTGCTGCCTATTCGTGGAACTTCAAAGACAGCTCCGGGGGCTCGATCAAATACATAATTGACGCGAACATACAAACATCGACATCTGTCATATTAAATGGACTTAGGTTATGACCGAAAATATTTGCAGCCCGTTTGCGAGCTTTTTAACTATAATTGCGAACATTTCCAATCGTCTTTTCACTAACACGTTATTAGACTAATATAAGGATATTTATCCATATATATATTTGTTTTTTATTGCCAGCAGTAAGGTGTTATGTCTGAACTCCATAGTTACGTTGGTTGTGAACGGTCGGTTCTTAGCGAGATTTTTGGCACTTATTCGGTAAGAACATGTGTTGCACTCTTGATTATCGTGCTGCAAATGTTTGAAACTTTCATCATGCACCAGTAACATAATAAACGCTTTTCAATGTCTGTGATTAATTTCAAGTTTAAGAAATTCAGGAAATGCTATCAGCTTGGATTGTAGATAGTTTGCTCAAGAGCCTCTTATGAAAATCTTCGTTTCTGTCAAACTCTTAGTAAAGCTTTCAAAATGGGAACTGGTGGATGGTCTCTCACCAACCTGTTTAATGCTCAAAAAATGTGTCGATGTGTTCCACGTAATTACTAATTAAATCGCATTTGCTTAAGATTTATGGCACATACTGCCATCCCCTAGGCCGCAATCGCATTTCTCTCTTAACTTTAGTAGAAATGTTTTTTACTAAAGCTTTGCATTACGGGAACAGGAGTGTTTCCCTAATTTTGTTTTTTTACAATCATGCATATATATATCGAGTACCTTATCGTGTAATTATATTCTTATACATTATTTGGCATTTGCGCAAAGCAAAACAAAATGTCAAGCTCTCCGTTTAGATAAATTGCGAATATGTGAATTTTTGGAATAATTTTCTACGAACTCATGGACTTGTCGAGTTCGAGAGATTTCTCGGTGATAATCGCAACTAACAGATCCGCTTAAATTGATCGCACTACTCACTACGATCAGCAGCAATGGATTGACTTGATTGACACATTTTTTTTTTTTTTTGTTCGTTGCAAACGCATTTAATAAATGAAATATACCTGCTACAGTAGGCGTAAATAAATGCAAAGATTAGAACAATTGCTGACGTTTTCAACATTAATTCTACGTCGTTAGAAGCTAGGCACTAAAAACAGTATACAGTTTCATTAAAATTGCGAAAAAAGACTATTAAGTACTGACGACTGGATTTTAGTATGATTCCTTTTATCTTCTCCTTCATCTTCTTTAACTAAATAGCATCCTCAGAGTGAAAAGATGATATTTGGTGACTAGAAAAAAAAAGAAGGAAAACTCATTAACTAAACTAGTTCAAATCTAGCGAACTAACACACGCACACTAACATTTATTTTTATGAAAAGATTTTTATGTTTACTTAACACAGTTCAAAATGCTTAACAAGAAAAAAATATACATGTATTTGTACGAACGTACTCTTAAGCGAAACCAGGTAAAAAATCGCTTATCCTTCTAAATATATTGTATATGTATATATATATGTATATATATATATGTATATTTATATGTATATATATATATATATGTACGTATATGTGCAACGACAACGAAATAAAGGCGATATTTTTGAACGAAAAATCAACCGAAATAAAGTTGAAGTTATGTGATGCATAAACTAACAGAGGCAACAACGAATTGTCAAAAAAATTTATTAATTAACAAACTGTGCGAAAGTAAAGTATTTATTGATAAACAAGTAAACAAAGCGTGAAAGTCGATTTAAATGAATTCAGTTAGCCTATGTCACTTAACCGCTAACAGAAGGAAGATCTCTTTTCACTTATTTAGCAAAGTGCATGTCAACGAACGGTATAAAATTAAAAATAAAAAAAAAATTCCCAGTTAGGGCTATCGTTGTCCAGCCAATATATCACTGAACTGAACACGCCCATTTTCAAGAAGCCATAAGGAAGTTTGGTCTCTTTGACGAAAATATTCGCAAACTTAAGCGTTTCAATAAAATATGGCAAGCATAAGATTGTACGGACGGACAGACAGATATGGCTAAATCCATTCAGAATTTTAGACCGATGAAACTGCATTTACTCTATCGGGTAACTAATGAATATTGCCAGGCAAAGACAAATCTAAAATATTCCCATTTTTCGGTGATTCATATAGAAAAGCGTAAGCAAATAAATAAACTGTTGATGACGAGAGAAGAAATTTATGTTCATAAATCTGTATCGTCTTATACAAATGTATATATATATATATATATATATATGTGTGTGTATATGTTTGCGAATGAATGTTTCGTACGTATGTGAGCGCGTAAAAAAATTTATACATATGTATATATATATATATATGTTTTGCTGTTGTTTTAATTTATTTTTTCTTTCCATTTTACGCGCATACATACGTACGAACATTCATTTGCAAACAAGAGAGCAAAAGTCTCGAAAGGAGAGAAATGATAATATTTCATAAAATAAACACACATTAGTTACGAAATGTTTGTGTACGCTTACACATGCATACACGCACATACGTACTCTTATGGAGAATGCGATAGTGGAGGTTGTTTTTTTTCTTTCTCATGCCTAGCCCGGAAAAGCATATCACATAAAGCTGTCTTTAATTTTTTACTCTTACTGAAGAGGGCCGAAGATGGTTATGATCCATGTGTGTCTGTGCGTTCATGTCTCTATGTATCTATACATATGTGTATATGTATATATGTTTAGCGTACAATGTCTGGTAGGCAATTCAGTGGTATCTTATCTATGCGGTAGTTATTTACTTTTTGCGTTGCAAATGTTTATGTGTGTAAGTAAGTATTTGCAACACATTCAGCGGCCCTTGGGCCAAATGGTAGGGTTTCCGTTACTGATGGTTAATGTACACAATATCTGTAAGACCCAATATCATAGGCAAGCATCAAGACAGGCCTACAAAATGACGGCAGCTACTTTGTAGATCTTGGCAAGTGTTACCATTTTGCTGCGTGTATATGCGTTTGTTTGTGCATCTAAAATTCATATGTTTTGCAGATAAATGTTAACAAAAATAAAATAGTGCATATGGGGATTTCTTATGTCAGTGTAAGGGTTGCTACTTCACTTATATAACATATCAAGTGGTTTTTAGTTTGTTATGCTTGCTAGCTCGTTGGCTGACTGGATGGCTGGATGGCTGGATGGCTGGATGGCTGGCTGGCTGCTTGGCTGGTTGGTTGGTTGGTAGGTTGGTTGGTTGGTTGACTAGCTTGCTTGCCAAAAGCCGCATGTAAGTTTGTACTGACAACGGGAATTGCAGTTTGCAAAACAATCCAGTCTAGATGTCTAACTATATAGTTGGCTGACACATTGGCAAGCTAAGCACATTATTAAAGTCATACTAAAACTCATATAGGCAGCCAGCATACACATGCTTACGCATATGCTTTACAATACAGCTTATAGCATAACATTTAAAACCATTGCATATTAGAATAGAGAAAACGAAGTGTGCATAAGACAGACAAACAGACGGGGCCAACAACTAACTACAGGCAAGTGTGTAAAACACATAAACTTACAACCAAGACAATTACGCAAAACTCTCATAAAAACCCCAAAAAGTACATATAAACATCTACATACACACATATACACACGCACAGAGACAGACAGACAAACATACACACACATAAATATAACGCACACGTATATATATATATATATATATATGATGATGGTGTTATTATACGTATCTATGTGTGTACACCTATATAACCGCACATTATAGTTGATATACGTACGTACTTACTTACATTCATATAAAGAAAAAGATGAAAGCAAACATAAACATCCATAAGACTATGTAAGAGAGAATGTAATCTTTTTTTACTTTAATTTTTCCTTTTTTTTTTGTTTTCTCTTCGGTATTTATATATATATACATATATATATATATATGTATATATATATAATTTATTGCCAAACATGCCAAAAACATTGTGTAAAATAAAATTGAAATTCTAAATAATATTTAAAATTTTTCTGTGTGCATTTCAAAATTATTTAAAAAATCTTAAACCCTATTATAATTTATATATATGTTTATATGTATGGATGTAATATGTTTTTTTAAATCCCTACTACTGTAAATGCTTGCTTTCCAGCCTATGTGTTGGTGTAGCAGTAAATTGCTTGAAAATCAATTAAAATTGTACTTTTAACACAACCTTAATTGTGTTTGCTTTAAATCTGTGCCCATCTATCCATCTATCTATCTACATATATATATATATACATATGCACTTATTACGAATGTATAACCGACTGTATAAGTAATCTAAAGAATTCCTTAGGAACAAAATACCAAAATGGAAATATGTTCTCTGCATGATGTAATTTACATTTATAAGTACGTACTTGTGTTTATCTAGATAGACGTACGCTCTTGCTTCGTACACACCAGGAGGTATATTAGATTTGCTAAATATACGCAATATACAGAAATAGGCACAAATACGCAGAAACAGAAGGCCTTATAAACTCTTGATTACCTCGTAAATAGTAGAATTTATTCAGTCACATCTCCTCTTCGATTGTTCTCGATCTCTTGTCGTCACAAGTTGCTGCTCTCTCTCTCTCTCTCTCTCGATCGGTTCAATTCAAATATACGCAAAATTGCTTTATGGCCTTGCGCCAGATTAGTAAAGAGCTGATAGTTCCCCTTTTCTGAAATTACAGCCTAAAAATTGTAGAGTTTTTCATCTCAGGCTTCAAACTCGGATTTGAATTTTTTCCTAGTAATTTGCCACTAAATTTGCCACTAAAATTTAAGTATCACGAGATAAGTTCAATATTTCGCCAAAGCTTAATATGCAAATATTGTCTTGGGTATATACAACTACTTAACTGAATTAATATTCATTGAAATATAAGCTACATGTACGTTCGTGTATATAATATAAGATCGTTACGTAGGGCGAACGAATCTTTGCTCTTCACGATCAAGATATCATCGATATTAATTTTGTATTATGTCAATCGTTTGCTTACGAGCGACAATGATTCTAGTGATGCTAGGATCGCCATTTTCATAATAATGCAAAAATTCGTGTTTGCTGTATTGAGACCGCGCCTTGGTGGGGAAAAAGTAACCTTGAAATTCGGTATTGACCTGAACAGTATTATGGCGACTCTTCTCTATCGAAAAAAACAGCTTTGCACTGAACACAATGAACATCCGAAGAAACTTCGTTATAGCAGAAAAGTCCGAAAAATTATTCCCGCTGATCGAGAAGTGATGTTCATAATAATATTAAAGGGCAATATGTTCACTATTGTCCGTAAAAAATTTGGGCATGAAGAAGCTTTTTCATGGCGGAAGAACAATGTGTTACTGATAGCAAATTTGCATGATTCTAAGTTCACAAATTGTCCTGATCTGGCTCGTCCGTGGCGAGTATCATCTGTTTGCAAATTTCCTAAGGATCTTGTTTTGGCGGTTTCTGTCGTTATTCCATATTGAAAATCTTCTTTCCAGTTAGTTTTTTGTAGCCGAACAACGCTCAATATCTTTAACCCGTCAAATTCTACTTTCCAAGCCCTTCCAAAATGATCAACTGCTTTGTGCTGGCCACCATTTAGTTTGCAGAGAAATTTTGTTTATCATACACTGTGTAATAATAATATGATACTTTATCCGTTTTCATGCCCGAACGCCTGGAGTCCGTCTAAAATGATTAATTAACGCTAAGTTTCGCACAAAGCCGCTATTGTGGACAGGTTGATATAATGACACAACTACTTTCTTATTCGCGGGATTCGATGAGATGATGGAAATTCTTAAGGTAGACAGAAGGATGCCAATACATAAGAAGGTAGTTTGCAATTTGAATGGAAACACGGGAGCCAATATTACGCTTCCGTCGACTCGGATACTTTCCGCTTACATTAGAAATTCACTTTTTTAAACCGTGCTAAGTGTGCTAAGAAGTAATAAGTAAGTAGTGCGTCCGAAATTACCCGGTATCCATCTTGATCCTATCCTCTAAAGAAGTCATACCCATTGATATGATGAAAACATCCTAACAGTTTTTGAAAATGAAAATGCAAATGGCGTCAATATCCTAAGGCTTGCCTTTGCCCAATTACAAATTTAATTCACTTAGCCTATTACCAATGCATACGATTTGAATTTTGGTTCATATCTCATTCATTTCCACTGAACAATAAATAAATTAAAGTGTACGCACATATATGTGGTGATTTTCGGATTTCTTGGATCAGTCGAAGCTTATGGAAATATCTCAAGTCAACTTCCTATAATTCCTATATATATAATACAACTATAACTGTAAAAATACGATTTTAACGAACAATTTTTGTTTTGCCTATAAGACGAGTCGTTCTGTTTGCTACAGAACGGTTAGTTATAGTCAATTGGATCGTTAAAGATTCGCTTTAACCCCTCGTTCGTTTGCGATATTGTAAAAATAAATAGCTAAGGCCGATCGTATAAGGAACGGAAATCGGGCAATAAGCGGCGATAAATGTTCAGACTTAGTGGGCGTTTTAGAAAAGTCACATTGCTCGTGGGCACAATTTAGTGAGTTGTCCGTGTGACAAGCAAATATTATCGAATGCAAGATGAAAGTAGACTTTAATTTGTATATGCAACAGTCTCTCCATCTATCCAGCCAATGTCTGACTTTCTGTGCATTAGCTATCAAGGCTACATTTTATAACTCCCTTAGTTTAAATTAAGCATTCTTGTTAGAGTTTAATTTAACCCAATGAGAATATAATGAGAAAACCAAAAAATAAAAAAAAAAAATAAGGAAAAAGGAAAAAGGCGGAGGAGCAAACTTGAAAAATATTCTATGAAATGCGTCACACACAAGAGAAACTCGTACTATCATCAACTTCCTTTAGTAGATGTTTAAAAGAAAATTCTTCTTATAGCATATTATGCTAAATGAGACTTTATATAAACATTGCTATGCGTGTATGAGCTGCAGCACACAACTACTAAAACGTGGTTTTCCCCCTTGCCAAAGGAATTCTGCATTATACTCTTATGAATGCGTATCCAGCATGTAAGCACACATATAATGGCAAAAGAGAGAAAAAACGAATCAGTTAACCTCGATCTCTGAATACCGTACAATGTTATAAACTATAAATCCTGATCATTTTACCACAAATTAGATCGAACGAAAAGTTCAACTTTCCCGGGATATTATTACATAAAAAAAAGAAAAAAAACGTAAAAGAGGTCGCAAATGCCGCTTCACACATAGGTAGGAGTTTAAGTTATCTCTTTTCGATTGTTGTTGCTGTTCTACTGCTACCGGGACTTTTGGTTACTTTATACAATGAGTTTTTCAAGTATTTTTACTTGCATGTGCAGATAGTTTTGTGTCAGCTGTTTACCATTTGTGCTAAATTTGCGGTACTGAACCATTTGTTATCTCTTTCGGGAATAATTCCATATTCATTCATGCTTTGCTTACGGTACACACAAGGATATTTAAGTTGGGTATTTCAACTATTTTCCAAGATTTAATAAAAAAACAAAACGACTAGCGCACGATGGATGGCAACTAATTTAATCATTTCGTTCTTGAAATCCGGAAGATTATGATAAAAATTAAATTTGAGGTAATTGTTTTCGTTAAAAATCATAGCGCGACAGATTTTGCTTAAACTATCGCCCATCCTTTATTCCCACTTCTCCCCATATTTCCGATATGGTATGTCAGTGTGTCAACGTGTAGCTTCACTACACTCGTTAACGTTTGACGGGTTTGTGATTTTAAAAGCATCGCATAAGGACGGAGATGTTACATATTGCTTTTTAATGGTATATAGCCCAGCAAGTACATATGTCCACTCATTTCTCTAGCATACGCCGCCCGGCTTGTTACTTTTACATGCTATTTACTTTTTTCTATGAAAACCCGCCAATTTCACGGGCAAATTTTGCGAATTGTCACAGTCGCAAAAATGAAAATCGAAAACTGAAATTTGGTAACAACATTCCTTGATCCCTGATTAAGAATATATCGGTTAAAAATATCGGGTCTACTTTCTTCTACAATACACTTCACTACACAACAATATGCTCCTACAACATTGACGGCTTTTTAAAATTTTCGTCTATATCCTTCAATCCCCTGTATATATATACTTTTAAAATACTACTACTATTCATATGTTCCACAGAAGCACCCTCACCGTTCGGTGCGAAAATCATCTCTATGGGCTTACTAACGCATCCATATTTAACTACAACATTTTTAATCAAACTTTTTCCCAATTTATTCCAACGCGCATTGGATTGGATTGTACCGTTAATTGTGGGCATGTTAGCAAACCCGACTGCAACTATTCTTAGGCTAGACATGAAAATAAACCCAACCAATAAATATTTTGTTGAAATCGAAAGTTATACACGAAAGTATTGAAGCGGTGTCAGTGTTCTCCGAGAATGTTTTATTTTCTTCTGTACTATAGGCGGGCACAACGACGCGCTCATATTTCTAATCGATCAAGAAATCTTTGTGCGGGATTTCAATTTCCTATATTCATTCACATTCACAAAATTTAACCGTCAGATTAAGAGGTTTCCGTAGATCGCAATACGAGAAGAAGCGATGCTTAGATAAGTAATAACCCGTTGAGTAAAACGAATCGTACATAGACGAAAAGACAGATGGTGAATACTTTGGCGTCAAAATCATATCAGAGGCAAATTTTATTTACATTTACCCATGGATTATAATCACAGGTAGACATCAACGTCTTTGTAGTTCTAACGTGGCCTTTTTGTACCCATCACCAAAACATGAGGGGTATATTCATTTGGTCATTAGCAACATGTGTCAGCTTCAAATTTTGAATCGATTTAAGCATGTTCGTGTGTCCTGCTGTCCGTATGCCCAACTTGAAAGTATCAGTGACCAGTGGTAAACATTCTCCCCTTCGTCAATATGAAGATATCGCCTAGAACTAGCAAAAGAATTTGAAAATGAGCCAACCAGGTCAGAAGACTCGCCTAGAACGCCTAGATGCCTGCGTGACAAAAACTGAGAACACTTTTGCTTTCCCCGTTGTTTTCTTGTTATCCATAAACTGCAGCAGAAACACGACATAAACTTCCACTTTTGTTGTGCAAATAGAAAAAATCAGTCACGCCCATCCAATATTAAGAGAATGAAAATTTAGCTTTTTTCCGGATATATTTTTCTTACTGATCCCCAGACGTAAAGCGTAAGTATGGTGCTTTAACATAAAACTGGCGCAATGTTATTCAAAACAATACAACATTGTTTAGGCTCTTTGTTGAAAATCGTTCTAAACTTAATTGCAGTCTTAGCATGTCTTACCATAAGTGTGAATTCTTGCCATCTATCCGTCATTTTTCTAACCCGTACTTCTATCCGTTTCTGGCGTCTATTCAACGTCCAGGTCCGACGACCTCTGTACGCGCTGAAGCTAGCCTTCTAGATATGTCATCATTTATGTACACGTGCGGCCATTTACTCGAACTCCTCCCTTCATCTGACCATCACTCACATTTATGCCAATAATAAATATTTGTTCTATTCGATCATTTCGGTCGGTCGTATGGTTCGTTTATCTGACCGCCTACTTGTTCCGCGGAAAGTCCTAAATAACTTGAAAACCCTAGGAATTTTGAAAAAAAAATAGTTTTTACAAGAACCTTAAGGGGAAATAGAACAAATATTCAGATATTAACTTAGATGATGTTATGCTTCTTTATGATAAGCGAGTTATTAATGGGAGGAGGAATGGTAAGTAATAAATTTTGAAGAAACTTCGTAATAAATTTTTAAAGTTTCTTTTCTCATATATTTTCTACGTTTTATGCACAATTCAAGTATCAAGTAATTTAGTTTTCACCCGCGCCCTTTTTAAAGCTCGTTTTGTCAATTTTCACTACAATAATAACGAGTTTCGTTTTCCGGTCATTTTCTCTTAACCACTTAATTTTAACCAAAATATTGTACACAAAGGGAGAACTTAAGTAACCCTCAACATTCATAAAATATTATTATTATTATATTTTATTATTTTTTATTATTTTTTATTAATTTTTCTTTTTTTTCTTTTTGGATTATCATCGAAGAAAGAAAGTTTATTAAGTTTATAGTAATGCTTGTAACATGTGTCTCGGTGGATTTACAAGTGCCAGATATTTTCATTGTTGCTCCTTTTCTGTATGCTATATACATATATTAATACTACATATATTAATTTCTGTGAACAAATGAGTCTGTCCTTATCGCTTTTCAGAAATTTGATATGTTTGGTGAATTACACAATCAATCAATACACACAATATGATTTAGCGCCTGGCAATATTTGGACTTGCGGTTGATAGGTATCCATCCAGGTTGTTTCTGGGGAAACAGAGCAATATGTTTACTTTCGCTTTCATAGTAGGCAGTCGCATCGCAGTCTCCATTGCACTTATGGGTGTATACATAGTTGCGTATACACAAACACACACACATTTATATACATATAAATATACGAGCGAGCGGGACCATTTGTTCTTGCATACGGAGAAGAAGCTCTTATATTTTGGATATTCACTCCACTCGGCAGACAAATTGCATAAATATGTATACATGAAAGTTTGCACATTGAAAGTGAATACACACTATATCTGTATGCAGTTCCGTCTATTTGTGGGCCCGTATCTTTGCCTCTTCTTCGTATGCCAGACTAAATGTGAATTTGTGAGTTCATCAATTCTCCCGTTGCTTTGTGAACTCACTTGCTCGTCTACTATTGGAATTCTTGCGCTCGAAAAGGTGTGCGTACATATATGACGCCTTATGCTTTGCTCGCAAAAGCGAAAGCTCCACAAATGAAGCTCTAAAATGGTTACGTATACAGAAACGTATCCAGGAAGCGGGAAGACTCTAGGGGCTTGGAAATTTTACTTAATCGTTGTACGCTAAATGCCTTACCTATCGTTGTAAACAAATATGTGTAAATACGTATATAACGTAGACTAAAGTAAAGTAGTCTTAATTTATTAGCTGTACAAATACATCAATAAATCCCTCAATGCTTTGTGGCACCAATCTCAAGACAATTATTCAGTGAGAAAACCACCGATCGCTTTTAGCACAAGTGGCAATAGAAGAAAAGTATTTTCTTAAAACCTTGCGTAGTCAAACGAAAGCAGGTCAACTAAGTGAACGAATTAAATGCCGGGGATGATATGAAAGGGATAAAATTACATGGATTCCTTGTAACTTTCGAAAAGTGCAGCTCTAGTGCACATGTACCATGGTGATCATGCTATTAAGCTTTCTAGAGTTGATGAACGAAAAGAGAACTGGGACGTGCACTATAGAGGAATCGTGTAACTCTACTAATGGCTGAGACTATTTTCTATAGATTACATGAATAACTGCAGTAGAGCAGTTCATATGCCGTACTATAGAAAGACTACAAATTATATAATATTTTATGTGAATTTGCAATTTACGGAAGGCAGGTTTTATTTATGGCAATTATTGTTAGCATGCGACCGAGAACTTAGCCTATCACTCACAGTCAATAACTTTATGTTTTTTGTCCCTAAGGGACGAATACAAATGGATTTACATGTTCCTGTAATGATCTACTAATTTACTGTTAAGCATTTGGTAAACCTACGCAAGACGGACGATGAGTATCCAAAAGTCGTCTACAAGCCCTTTAAACTTTCTTACTTGCATTATTTTTGTTATTTGTTTTATGTACCGTACTCGGTTCGGTTTTTGTGCCCTTACGAGAACTTTTTATCTAACAAAAATATAGAGTAGAAACAATTCTCCTTTTAACCAATGGTTTTTTGTTACACCATAGTACAAGTAGTTAAATTATATCAATGGCATAATAAAACTGAGTATAATGCTATTGTGGTAACCGCAAAATTCCTGCCATTTTTTCGAGACGCATTGTTTTGAATTTGGAAAACAAAAATTACTAGAATAGCTATGGCAGAGACTAGCGACACTTGCTTAAGGTAAAGTAAGTTCACATTTTTATGCCCCTTTCTTTAAGGAGGTAAAATATAAATCATGTAAATTTGGCATGGACTTGAACTTACTAATGGCATCATTATATAAGACTCTACAGCAAAGTGTATAAAACGAAGGTTATAAGCAAACGAAAAAAAAAAAAAAATTATAAAATAAATAAATAAATAAATAAAAAAAACACAACATTTTGTATACAGGGGCTTAGAAGTTTAAAACAAAATATATTCGCAATAGTCCCTAGAAAGAGAGACAGACAGAGAGAGAGAGAGAGAGAGAGAGAGAGAGAGAGAGAGAGAGAAATTAAATACCGCATGAAAGATCTTTAAAGCACACATACATACATACATACATATTAAAGACATATATTTAATTGTGCATAGTTTCTCCTAATTTTTTTTTCTTTGTTTTTTTTTATGCATTTTCGAAACACAACCGTTCATTCAAAGTGTAATCATTTGCAGTCGTGTGTAAGTTCGTAAGTATGTTTTTGATATGTAAATCAATACCATTAAAGGCTAACCGAAATGGCAATAGTGAAATGTGTGTCAAATAGTTAACAAGACTGAAAAGTAATGCGAAGAAGAAAAGAATCAATAAAATGCTTTGAATTTGAATTTCAGTTCGCATTGAAGCAATTGTTTGATTAACTTTTAGGCAAACATCGAATGTACAACAGTTTCAATGAAAACACAGAATGAAAACACAGAGCCAATGAAAAAGCTCTCTATACGCCATGGGATGTCATTTGAAGGATTATGCATCGGCTAAATTAAATAAATGTAAATCGTAAATTCTCTTCTTAGCAATGGACGTGCGAGTAAGGCGACCATAATCATTCTTGCCTGGTAGTTAGCTGGTTATCCTTACAAATTTTGGTTCAGATCGTTAGCTATTGCGGAGAACGTATGCATATGCGATTGTTTTTCTAAATGTTTTTTCAGTATTTAAAAGCATCCAAAAAAGTAGCCTAACTTTGAACATGGCCTCTGAGATGTAAACTACAACGCATGGATCATGTTTCAGTTTCCTATAGTAATTTAAATGAATTTTGAGAATTTTAATACGCAATAAAGTAGGCGTACGGACAAACCGATATACTAGTAGATAAATGATTGGGCCGATAACCGGACAAATGTCTTGACATATCGACATGAGATAGATAGGTAGAGAGATGAGCGATAGGCGACTAGGCGGCTGGGCGAACGAATACATGAAAAGACGGTCGTACAATCTGGCACTATATGACTTCTTTTCATTGAGATTAGACAGTTGGGCAAGAATGTAAATATATATCTATTCCAGCTCTCCCACCTCCAACTGACGTATAAAAGAAATGATAAAGTGACTATACCTTGATCCTTCGATGGTGAATATAAAAAATTTATAGTTTCCTACCGTAACATGGCATGTGTGCAAAGAGTGCTCTTTTTTTTCGAAACCTATGCACACACACACTCAATAGCACACTTATACGCATTGTATAGGTCTCATGTTTGCGTATATAGCACAGGAAAACAATTAATTTTCAAAGCAATCATTTCGAATGCGTATTTTGTTTCTCAAGCACACGTACTGGTAGAGGCGTCTGAATATTTGATTTACAAATAGCATCTACATTTAAGTTTATTTCTTCTTCATTTTGTGGGCATAATTTATCCCCAAAAAAAAAAAAAAAAATGTCATTTGAGTTAAGCACTTTTTCTATGCAAATGCTTGAATTTTTTTCCATCTACCGATCTATTAGATAAGTGGAAAGAAAAATCACAATTATTGTGTTTTCGTTGTTTTGTCCAGAACATTTACGGATGCGATAGGGGACTTACAACACAGTCAGTCGAAGATTTGTCCAATTTGATGCTAGTCTGAGTTATTCGTTTTGGAAAAATTGAAAAAATCACTTTAAGAAAATATTCTTAATTGTCATTTGGGCTTTGAGAAGGCAGCAAACAACTCATTCATTGCACTCACTTAACAACGAAATGAATGTCTTATTAAAGAACACTCAAGACCCACTAAATACCTTTTAGAGTGCAAATATTCTCAAAGAGTTTGAAGCAGAAGTCCTTAGTCGAACCCAATTCACTTGAGTATCTGCCTGTCGATTGAAAATTCTATACATAGAAATGCGTCACTTGGTATTTTGTTAAGTATTCATAAGGTTCCCATTTTTTATTTCCCTCATAACAAGTTAACGGCATATTAAATGTATTTATATTTGCCATTGATGGCCGATGGGCATCATGAATATCAGTTTCGTAGAATACACTATTAGTGAGGTGGACATTTGAGGTCAATTTATACCGTTTTTGCTTGCACCCCCTTTTATTCATCACTTTTTCTACACCATTATAAGCTAAGTTGCCGAACTATTCATGTTTTTTTTTTTTTTTTAGTTTTTTTCTTTTCGTTTTAACGCTTGCTTATCAAAAGTGATAAAGTTTTCAAAACCACACCAATTAATTAAAAGAAACAAAAACTTTATAGTTGGGCATAGTCGTTCTTTAAGTACCTGAAAGCACTTGGTCTGATACAATTCGCTCCAAATACGTAGATCAATGTGAGCCAAATTTAGTAAAGTTAAAGAAGATTTCACAAAAAACACCTACAAAGAGCTCGAAGAAGAAGAATTTATACCATTCTAGAATTTTTTTATAATATAATAACAAAACGTATACTCTATTGCTTATATGGCAACCGAGTATTTTTCTTAAGAACTTTAGTACGGCAGAATACTATTTTTCGCATATCTTTGCGAATGACTCTCTCAAGGTGCAGCTTTACACGGACGGTCACGGACAGTTTGACGGAAAGTCAAACATGTCAATATAATAAACTTGAGATAATATTCGACCTTTATGAACTCCTATGTCGATTATGCGTCAACATTGTTCCTATGTAGACTACGCGTCGGCATGGTATTTTTTACACCAACTCCTATGTCGACATAGATTCGATTTTGTCATATTTTAAATTGTAGGTAGTCGTAGGTAAAACGAAAAGAAAAAACCAGGGAGTAAATTGTAATAACGGGATGAGTAGTAGAACTGTTGTGATCCAAAGGGGCAAACAATATGTCGATTGTAACTGGTTGGACGGTTTCTAAGTGGGATTGGGGAAAAAACCATTTCAGTTTGGTTTCAATTGTAACAAAATTTGTCTACCACAACAGAAGAAACTTGACCCAATGCCGCAGAATAAAAATATATATTCATATGTATATATATATATATATATATATATATATATATATCTGGAATATTAATCATTTAGATTCGTTCGAATAGCTTTTCGAAAGATCAGACATGCAATGAAACTTCAATAAAGATACATACTTAACTATAAATCGTAGTAGAAAAAGCAATTACCTAGAAGTGATGAAGTGGTGAAGACAATAAGAAGTAAGAGGTGTAAACAATGGTCTCCATATACCAAAGCCATATATCGAATATCGTTTTTAGAATCTAAACTTCAAACGTCATCTGACATCGATGCACGTCAACTAAAGCATTAATTGAATTGCATGCTTAACGAAAGTGAATTTAAAGCAGGCTACGCAATGGCCTCAATACATCTTCTAACGATTTAGTGCTAATTAGTACTTTCCTCTTGAGGCAAATTAATTCGGAAAACAGAAATTATTTTCGAGTCGAATTATTGACTAAATAAACTTGAGCACAATACCATGAATTCCAAAAGAAATTTTTGAAAATATTTTTTAAATACAACTTAAAGTTTGCTAGAAAACTTTTAAAATTCTTTACGGTTTTCCTTCTTCAATATCTTTCGTTGAAAATAAAAAGAATAAAAAATAATAGTAAACTTCATACTTCTTAACAAAATTCTATGACAGAGACAGAGACAGAGCAAAGTAAAATACATAAGTACAGATATTCGGCATAACCCAAATTGATCATATTACTACGCAAACATGTTTGAAAGATGCAATGAGAGAAATGCAGGGCCCTACTTGCAAACTTATTGCTGTTGCATGCATCCAGCGTAAACTTGTAGTTAGTTTTCGAAATGATTATTATCCGGGCATGAACATAACCGCAGATGTGCACAGATTAGAAAGATATACAGAGATACTTATCGAGAATGTACTTAAAAGTTGTCTTTGTCATGCTTTCAATTGTTACTCATATGAACATATGACTCCTCGTCCGAATCTTGTTAACATTAAATGCTCTCCTTGGCAGTTACGTTTGGGGAATTATTACGTATGCGCAACATTATATCTTTTTTTTTTCTCTAAAACAACAGACATGATTATCTTTAAAACATACCTGTATATGCATGTATATGTACGGAAATATCGTCTTTGATAGTTGGGATTAAATTGGGGTTTGTAGCATATCGACGGCTTTAGTGAATGCAATTTAAAAAAAAGGCCTTTCGATTTGCACGCATTGTAAAGGGGAGAAGGTGTAAAAAGAATGAGAGGGAAAAAGAGATATAGAGAGAGAAAGAGAGAGAGAGAGAGAGAGTGATTCAAATGGAAATGATTCGATTGGCGGGTTTTGCGTACACACATACCTACTTTGCCTAAACTGCCGGTCTATGAGGATATTGTGTTGTTACGAAATTCGCTTTTCTCGATACGGTTCGCATCACTGGATCGTCGATATTCTTTTTAAGAGCAATTTTTACAATTAATTTCTTTAACTGCAGGACTATTTACATTTTACTTTGGCAATACTCTCGACTTCTCAACTCTAACACTCTTTTTCGACTCAAACGTTCTTGTCCGACTGACTCCGTCTTCCACAAATAGTCTGTTTATATACATTTTTACAAGCATATTACTAAGTTCATGGTTTCATTTTTGATCCGCTAACCTGCTTTTGCGCTAATCGTTTTCCTCCGCTGGCACTTGGGTTTTTCCTCTCTAGAGAATTTGTTACTTTGGAAAATCAATTAGTTGGAATGAACTGTGTTTGGGATTTCCGTAACAGTATCAATGATATGTCACTTATCCTTGTAAAAGATTGCTATAGACGTAGAAAGAAACTACTAAGTATGAAGCGTTAAGATTTATTTACCTACATTCTTTTGCATGATATTCAAAATTGACAATTCAGTCGTTTTGATGCCAAAATTGAGATCAAATTCCTCTGATTTAATCGGCATTTATTAATCTTTAAGTCGCAACAACTTCTCATCGACTCTTATGTCTCAAGGGGAATTGCAAAAAGCCTGGCTATTCTCAATACATTTTTGCTAGACTTTCCTATATCTGATGAGTTGATTTGATTCACATCCATCAAAATACGTATAGCACATATGGATTTTTGGAACTAAGGGGTGGGAAGGGAAAAGAATTAGTGTTTGCATGCATTTCATAATTTTTATTAAAAGTCACTGGAAATTTTTAAAAAATAATTTTTAGTTTTCTCAAATATGTAGCAATAAAATCGTAAATGAATCAAATTGGCCCGCTGCGGCAATCGAATCTAACCCTCTGAGATGTAAAATTAGAAGAAATGAAATAAAGAGTACAGTAAAAGTGCCGTAGTCCTGTCAACTTAACTTTCTCTCCCGATTTTCGATTTGTTATTTCGTTTTCTGTAATTTTTCCTTTTAAGTTTAACTCATTTCACGACTTGATGATATTTTAGTCACATCAACCATTTTCGATATATTATATAACCATTACATATCACTTAACAATTGCATCAAATAAAGTTTAACTTTGTGCAGGAACGAAAAAATAAAATGAGGAAAAACTTTAAATAAAAAACTTTTTCTTAATTTTTTTTTTTAATTTTTTTTTTATTTTTTTGGAAAACATTAAAAGTTTTATCAGTTAACCCCATTGTCCTAGAAGCAGACAAATCTTATGAGCAAATTCAGAAAAAAAAAAAAGAAACTTTTCACCCTTACAAACTATTCAACTTTAGTGAAAGGGCGAGAAACCGAACTATGTAGAAAAGTTGAGCTTGTTGTTGCTGTTGTTGTCGTTATCGTTATTTTCTTCTTATTTTTTCCTAATATGTCTCCATGTCTAGTAATAGGTTGTGATGTAAACACCGTTAGATTAACTAAACACGTAATGTCGAAGGTTCACCAACCAGAGCATCCAATACAACATGAAATTGCAATTTAACTTTTAACAACAATCTAATAAGATTAAGGTAAGAAAGAAGTTACATTTATAATAACCGGACGGGCAGTCATGCAGGTCGCGCAATATCAAACTAAGACGAAGTGATCGTAAAGTCGATAAGAATTGTGCGATGATTAACGACATCTTAAAAATTAGGAAAAAAAATATATAAGAAAAACATCCTTCGGATTATTCGATTTAGTGGCATAAATTTTAATCAAAGTGTCGCGACACTACCATACCGAGCATCATTTTTAGTATTATACTATTTATACGAACTTAGTTTTTGAACTATTGATAACAAGTTTCCAGGCATATCCTATCCGTTCTCAACTGTAGACCACGGATAAATAACAAGGCGATTTTTTTCAGTATCATGAGGATAGGGACACAAAGGGAAATACGAAACTGAAGAAGGCGTGTGGCTAGACGCAATCAAAGTCCCACGACGATCGATAGTAATCATTAAATGATAGCCACTATAATCATCCATGCAGAGAAGGAAAGGGCAGAGAGAAGTCCGAAGATAGATAAGTGGAATCAAAATTCTAGTGCGATTGGCGTTATGTTTGCTTTTTCCCATCTCTAACAAGTAATTGGTGAAGAAAACGACATACACCCGGTGCAAGATGCGGATCGGGATATATAGAGTCAAAATTTGATAACGATTAGTAAGATTCTTAATTAAAGGGGCTTCTGAAATTGTATTTTCGGAATGTGAGAAGAAAAGCCTACCAAGCGCAGTTAACTTAAATTAAAAATTCAAGTCCAAAAATTGGATGACCTGAAGAACAAGAGAGAAACTAAAACGTGTAATCTGAGTCAAAATTTTATTTTTATCGCAGAGTTTTTTCTTTTAAAGTATCTTTTTTGCATTAGGAAAAGAACGAACAGAGAGCTTACGCTGGCCCACTCTAAATGTTTCGTAATAGACCTTATGGTGAACGTTTCGCGTTAAAAAAACAAAGACCCGACTCGTGAACAAACGTGCAAATATTTCGAATTCAAAGTCAAAAACGTATAATAAACAACGATGTTCGCATTCTACGAATCTCTAAAGCGTATCTTCAGAAAAGCAAACACACGGATCTGAAGATAAAACTACATCGGCTTGAAGCTTTGGCTTGATAGACAATATTGAATGAATGGTTTTCGTGGAGTCTAGTATGCTGTAACGTAGGCGTGCATGTGTGTAGGAGCAATAACTAGCGAGATAGCGGAATATCGCTAACATGCTCTTCTCTCCTTTAGCTAAATCATTCTTATAGTTAAGAAAAGAAAGAGCAAAAGAATTATGGAAAGAGGAAGAGGAGAAAAAGTCTGTCTGTATAATATGGAAAAGGATATTGTTTTATGCAATTGATACTCTGTTACTAAACCAATTCCTCACGACAGGGAGGTCACAGACTTAGAAGATTTGAGTGAGGCGAAAGCAATAAAATCGTGAGGGCAAGGAATGTAAAAGAATGAAAGAAAAGCTTATTGATTTCGTAACCAGGGAGACAGCCAACGATGAGTTATGGAAAACAACTAAAAAAAAAAAAAAATTATATTAATTGAAGTTGTTGTTCTTTAAGTCTCTTTTGTGGAAAAGAAAGTTAAATATAATTTCTAAAGCATTAAAGCATTAGTTTGTAAAGTTAAACTAAATAATTGAGCATAAAAGTGGTTATACATCTAGTCATGCAACGTAATAAAACCTTTATTAAATATAATAAGAATAAAGAACAATGAAAGACAGAAGAGAGACATTCAAAGGCACAGCCAAATATGTGAAAAGCAATTTGTATAAAAATTTACAATTTTCCAAATACATTAAAATCTATAAAAAAAAGGGAAAAAACCTACAGAGAAAAGTTTAAAATAATCACAAGTTAACAACAAAAATCTTTTAAAATATAATAAATTAAAAGTAAATACAAAAAAAAAAAAAAAATTTTCAAAAATACAATAAATTAGAAACAGTTAGAAGACTAAAACCAGTTCAGTATAAAAGAAAAACGGAAAACTGAAAAACAGTTATGTATGTTGTGTGTGTAGTTGTTTAATTAATAGACTAAGCTTGAAGTAAATGAAAAAAGAAGAAGAAAACGGCATACCTACCATTGTTTTGTTCCATTGGTAAAATAAAAATGATGAGTATAAGTGATGAGACAATCGCCCTACAGCCTAAGAAGAAAACAAATGAAACCTTACGAAGCATGGCTGGGAAAGTGATGGAAAATGGATACCAATTATTTAAGGAGAAGAGAAGTTATCATTCATCATAAAAGCTTGTGATCTTGTGGAGACCGTATAAGCGTAAAATCACAGATAAGTTGTTCATTTTACTTACTTATGTAATTTATTACATAAGTTGGGGTTCGGTTAATTAAGGAATGACGAAGGTACACTATTACATCATTATTCACAATGTGACGGACAATTCAGTATGAACAACAGGTCACAAATGAGAGATATAACAACGTTAACTTTAGTTTAACTTTAGTTTAAATAGATTGTAAAATCATTTTTTTATTTATTTATTTTTTTTTCATTTTGTTATACCGGCCAAGCAAATGCCAGCTCAACCCCTGCAGTATACACTATCGAGTTTTACAAAAAGGTGAATTCAATTGTTTTAAGGATTTCGTCTCTTGCCAGCGTTACCTACTCATACATACAAAGTTATTATTTTCTAATTAAAAAAATAAATTCTATCGACTTGTGATTTTCCGGTGACCCACTGTGAATATGTTATTACCATAATAATGTATTTTAGAAAATATTTTCATCATTTCGTCAAGTCGTTGCACGTACTCTGTCTTTTTAAAGAGTATACTCGTCGTCAGCCGACACAGTTAACTGGCCTTAATGCCAACATAATTCAATTCAATTTATTTACTTTCATCTTTTATATAACAACATATAAGGATATTGAGTGTTCGCGAATCTGTGCTGTTCGTGAAAATTGGAGGGAACATCTTTTATATAACAACATCATCAAGTAATAACATATAAGGATGTTGAGTGTTCGGGAATTTGTGCTGTTCGCGAAAATTGAAGGGAACTTTGTGTTTTATTCTTTTAAGGGAATGCTCTAGCATTGTGTTCAATACGGGAACGGAACTCAATAAAATTGAAAAAAATTTATTATTTTTTTTTTTAACTTTAGTTTCTATAATTTTGCGCAATAGATGGTAACAAACTAATAGACCTGTAGTAGTGTAGCGAATCGAATAAAATGGATTTTTGGACCTTTTAATAGGAATTAGTTTTGCCTTCTAAAATTCCTTTGGTAAGTCCGCAAATTTAAAACGAGAATTTATAAAGACATTAAAAAGTTTTCTTCTTTGCTTTGGTAAAGCATTTACGAAACTTTTATTAAGGCCATCAGCATGAGATGATAATTAAAAGATTTTTCGAGGGATTTACTAATAATTCCTCAGTGGGGTTGAAACCAGAAGCCTGGAAACTGCAACTGATCGCATTACTCAAAAAATTCATTGTAACAGAGTCACTGATATCTCCTGGCATGGCATGGTTAGAAGCGAAACGCAACAGTGGCCGCCTTCTTTCTTAATATTTTACTATTGTTCCACAACGAAGAAGAATCCTTATCTAAGATGAAACTAAAACGGGTTCATGCTTTTTTTTTTTTTTAAATTCTTAATTTCACATTGCATAGTAGCGTGAACCGTCTTCTTTCTCGGAAATCCACAAAAGACTTAATACGTTGGCAATTTCTACGGTCACAGCTTCTTATGCGAACTACACATTTAATGGCGGTGGGTAAGTCTTTTCTTTCCGTATGCCGACCATTTTTAGGAAAGCTTAAATCAATCGCCTCATTTGTTATGTTTATAAACATCTTGCTCATTTCGTCTATTGACTCATTATTCGAAATGCTGACTAGAGATGGAATTCTTGAATGGGTTTTTCCATAATTGGAGAAAAGTGCCTAATTAGCATTTTTAAAAGGTTGAAATGTGTTAACATTATCGTTAATAGCAATTCCAACTGGCAGACGGACGGAGTTACACTCATTTATCGTTGATGCATAGGACATTGATTCACCTATGTTCGTCAGGGATAAAATCTAATGTAGACATTTGCCTGTTTGCGTTCGAAGGTGTGTGTGTGTGTGTGTGTGTGGTCCATTGGAGATACAGTATTCACATTACATGCACATAAGCTGTTGATTCTAGTAATGCGATACGAAACTCTTTTCGACGAGTTTAGTTGTCATACATGCCTTGTTATTGTGAGCACACACATCTACATATGTTCATCTACAAAGCTTGTACCGCTCACCTTGCTGACTGCGATATTCGGCTACATGTACGCATGGATGCACATTTGTGCTTCGTAACTAATAACTGAATAATAATATTATATATTACAGAGTAGATCACTACACACATACACCGCTTCCTTTGCTTCTTTGGAGACATTTTTCCTTTGTTACCTAAATGCATGGCATTATACCTATATACTTGGATCGTGATATGCTAAGGTAATTAGCATATCGCATAGACGTATCAGGATTGGTAAGTTAAAGCAACAACACTTGCGTCCTTAGAACAGAGCATTCAAAGTCAAAGCAAACAACATTTAACCGAAGAACAGTAGCAATATTTTAAAGAAAATACGGGGAATTTTTTGTTATAATTTATGTTTGCCCAAATGCCCAAATCTGAAATATTAACACAAATTTTGTTTGGCTGTGAAAAAGTAAACTTTTTTTCAAAATCGTTATCGATGGATTTTCAAAACGAATATTTTTACTCAAAAGAGAGTTTATGTGAAATCCTATTTAAGAAATGCGTCTGCTAATGCAGGTGAAACGAGTGTGTGCACAAAGTGTTTTGATGAAGTGACAGAAAGGCGTAATCAAGTGGTGGAAGACGAACAACGCCTGGGAATACCATCAACCTAAACCATTAATGAAGACTTTCACAAAATCGCGCAGCTAGTATTCAGCAGCCGATTAAATAATAAACGGATTGTAACTATGGTTAGGACATCCATAGAAATCATTTAATCAGTTTTAAAGAGCGACTTACAGTCGTCTCGATGTCCATGGCGTTGTAAAGGCGAAACGAAACTGAAAAGACCACAAAATCGAAAAGCATAGTGATTGCCTGGGTATGGTGTATGAAGCGGGTACTTTTTTTTTTTTTGGAAACTTCAGTTACATTAAGGTCTTGCATATTCTGCACCGACATAGATATTCGAATATATCATATTTAAATGCGGTAACTGGTTCAGAAAGGCTGGAAAAAGAACTGATGCAAAAATATACGGAAAAAGACATTAATGCAAGTTGTTAGTGTGTTCGAATATGTGTGCAAAATTTTGTCATTGTATCTGCTGAAGTTTAACAGTATTGAGCAGCAAACACAATTTTTTCTTCCTATCGGAAGCAATGGTATTCCCTGTTGTACCGCGAATTAGACCGCTTTCAACAACACAATCTGGACGCAATGTTCCTGCTAAACCTGAAATTTTCATTTTTGTGCACAGAAGAGTGTTTACCACAGACATTGTATGGACGGCCATGTGTCAAATCGACGCAGAATTCGATGATCTACGCAAAGCCTATGTGCATATATTTAGAAGCTTTCTTCTGGGTCTTGCAAACTTTGCGACAAAATGAATGTACCCTTAGGTACCCTTGGTGGTGGATATAAAAATTAGCCATACTTTGCTTATTCAACTATGTTGAATATCATTTTCATTATGTTATTGTTGCGCGGAAACCTTACATTCACATACACGGCACTCTTCACGTGTACACTCTTAAGCGCTTTACTCTTTGATTAATTTATGGTAAATGCACGAAAGCGTGCTTCATTATATAAGCATATGTTATCAGATTATTTACGTTGAAGTATTTAAATGATATGTTAAGCTTATCACGTATGTACATATAATGCTGTTAAAAATGTATTCGCCTGCTATACCCTGAGTACACATATATGTGCAGTGTTAACATAAAAATTGTCAAAGGCATTCATTCAACTGGCGGTATTCTATTTTGAGCTAAATAATATTGTTATGAAAATCACATACATTTCATAAAATTAGTCTGCACGAAAACTACACGATTTTGTGGAAACGAATTTACTTGAAATGATGAAAGCAAACACAAATTTACGCTATTTTACCTGTTAGTGTCATAAAGCAAGGACTCTCTAAGCAGCTGACAATTGATGAAAAGATTAACAACAATTCGCAGCACGCTTACGAGATAAAGGAATTAATAAAAGTATCAGAATGTTATTCGGTCTTGGCAACTTGACACCGGAAAGGCATACAAGCAACTTAAGGCAAAGGGAGTTGAATCACGAGAGTTAAGGGGAATAAGTCTATGAATTCGGAATGTGCGAGCGCGGTAGAAGACACTCATGCTTTGGAAAGAAGATGCTCAAGTTTTCTAAATAAGTTCTTTCTAGTTCTAATTTACATTGCAGTGGTGTGAACCCAACCCCAGAAATTGTAGCATAGATACGTAAAATCGCCAGAAGACTTCTTACGTAACAATAAACATATTTCGATGGCTTAATTGCCATATATATATAATACATTTGTAATCCATGTTGCAATAATGATCACATCAGCTTAAGTTTTCATGTGGGTTTTAATGAAACTCTAAAGTTTGTATAAGCATTCGTGTATACATGTTGAACTTAATATACCCATCCCCGAAGGATGATACCTAGGAAGGATATGTTCATTTTGTCAAAACGTTGGCAATGGTCAGAAGTAAATTTCGGAGACGCTACAAGGTATGTATACTCTCGATAAGTATCAAATTCTGTCTGCCTGTCCATTTGTCCGGTTGTCCGACGATGTAATACCTGTTGTAAACATTCTCCTAATCGCAAAATTGACTCTATCAACTTCAAATTTGGCAGAACCAATGGAAGTTCTTGCACCCCGGTTGGCATTGAAAATCGGTCGAAGGACCCGTAAATGTAATTAAAAATACCTGTGATTTTCAAAAAGTATAAAAAATTGGCTTTTTGCTCATTGCTCATGAGCTACAGCCGCATGCGCGTTCTTTATGCTTAAGTACGTAAGCGCTGGTAGAAGTAAATTTTCCTAAATTGACATCGTGTGTGCGGAACTTAAACATCAAAATGTTTTCACTCTATCTGGTGCTGTAGTCCTCTTGCCTTTTCTATGCATTTTCGCCTCCGGTATCTAAGAAAGTCACGATTCAGTTGCTTTTTAAAAATCGCCCTTCATAACTGACCTAACTGTTCGTAAGTAATGCACACTTTTTTATGAATCTCGATGATCCAACCAGATTCTAAAAATTTCATCAACCCTTTCGAAGCCTTTGCAATCTTATTTATTGATTTAAAATACTGGATAATTAACATTCAATCTTCGCTTATGTTGTGGATTCTGATTTGTAGAAAGCTGATGATATGTAATATAAGGGGAGAAAAGAAGTTTGTAATTTTTATTTAGTGCGCTTATCAAGGACACCGGAAATCATGTTGTATAGTTTTTGCTGTTTGCGTAATTACTTGAAAGCATTTGTATGTATATGTACATAATATGTGGTAGCGTTGGCAAAAGTTTCCATAACAGTTTGATTAATCGTTTGCATAATCGATCGCATAACAGCTTTAGTACGACATAGCAATATTTCATAAAAGAGCTTTCAATAAATTTCTTTGATTTCGCTATCGAGTCGAAATTTTCAAAAAACTGTAATTAATAGCTCATACGCAGCGATACGATTTTTATGCAACGGCGTTATTCCGATGCAATTATCTTATGGAACTTCTTTTGACGAAAACTTTGAAAATGAATTGGCTTAAGAACTAAAGCCTAATGATGGCGAACTTGCAATGAATTGCATTGAAGTTCGAATCGAACAAAATGAAGACTCTTTTGGCAGTAATGCGGGTTATCTTGGCTTAATGACTTGATTTACAATCACAATCAGTCACAATTAGTGTAACCACTAAGAGTTGACTTTTGGATGCGTACTTTATGCCAATGACGCCGTTATTCCGCTCTTTAATTTCCTATGAACGAAACCAAATCTCTTAAAAGTTAATGGCGGGCATTAACGTGCTACGCTTGCCGTCCTTTGAAAAGCTGAGCTCTTACGATGTAAGTTTGGGGCAACACCTCATCGTATGGTGTTTAACGTATATGGTGTTTGGTATAAGTGTGAACTTTTTGGAGTCTAAATATATATAAGTTTTTGAAAATTCAACAAATCTTTCCAAATGTCAGCAATGTGAGTATAGATCGATGCGCATGAATAAACACACACCTAAGTTGATTTATGATAACGAGGTTATCGTATGCGTAGTAGGTGTTACCAAATTTCCAAAAGAAACTTCATAGGCTTCTCTTTCTATCTCTATCTCTCTCTCTCTCTCTCTCTCTCTCTCTTTCTCTCTCTATCTATTATTATTTCTATCTTTCCGTTTGTCTGTCATCTATCGATTTCACGCTTTGCTTAAAGAAACGAGCTTTTTGTCTAAACTTTGGCTATCCCTCTCTTCAAGTCAAAATCGCACACTTTTCCACATTTTCTTACATTATTGACTCGTAGTTGCGCAACTCTTCGTTTACAACTTGAAGATGTACCCTTACTGTTCAATTCGCGTCTGAAGTGCGAGACCATTTTTATAATCACAGAGTAAAGAAGTGTATAAAAATGGCGGAGTATACCGGTGGAATTTTAGTTTGTACAGTTATGTACAAAGTACTGGGAGCTTAAATAAAAGCTGCTGTGAAATATATGAGATGTCAGATATCTATGAAACAATGGCCAAGTGATGCGTCACCTGATGAATAAACTTTCGCTTCGCTATCTTGTAGTCAAGTACTGTGACACCTTGATACTAATGATGAAAGTGATAATAAGTTCGACTACAGCCGATTAAACGCTTTTTCTTGGTTTTATGTTAAACATAATTGCTGAGCAAAAAATACTCAATCTGTGATATTGTTACAAAGTTTGCTATTCCATGCACCAAGAGTGCAAAAAATTAAAAAAAAATAAAAAATAAAGAAAAAAGAAAATTACTTCAAGTATTGTTACATTTATTTAATATTTCATTTCAGTTTTTTCAATGCGTTTCTCTGCCATTAAAACTTCAATAAAATATGAACAGATTTCATTTAATTTGTGGCATACATATGTAAATGTGATTGCACATACAAAGGTGGTCGCACAAAAGTTAAAAAAAAAATAAAAGAGAATAAAGGCATTTTAGGCAACTTGAACCGAATCTTTCAATATCCTCTAACCCGGTATCGTGAATTCCGAAATCTGACTAAAAAACCATAAACCATAAAAGCAGAAGACAACTGTAACATAAGATTCCCAACATATAAGATACACATGGAGATGGATTATTGTTCCTGATTCAATCGAAGACCTTACTGATTAACATAATAGACGCGCGACCCTTAATCCGATTTTCGAATATAGTCTGCCTGTGATGGGAAAAATTTACTTGAATAGTTTAGTATTTTAGTCTAATCGTAATTTCGATAGAAAGACAGACAGACGGATACAATTTAATCTTTTTTGATATGTATTCGTATCGAAAACATTCACATACTTTGGGAAAGCCTCTAATTCGTATCCCTAAGTGTGATAAGCATTTGTTTAACTTAATATATTCTCTGTAGTGTGGATATAAAACACAACAACATAACCAACACAACGAACGATTTCGCTTATATGTGCAGTTATTCATATATTTTTTGCTTGCAGGCATCAGAATACAATTGAATATTTTGAGATTCGCATCGTTGTAGAGAGAGGGAGGCGGTTTAATATTTATTTATTTATTTTTTTCCTTTGCGTTTTATCGCTGAAATAAACGAGACTACGCAGCAGTCAACGCAAACATAAAACATTGTCCAAACGCGAAGATCTGTTGCGCCAACTAATAATTTTTTTTCCATTATATCTGACACAACTTATACTACAGAGTATATTAAGTTTGTGTGGACGTATGTAACGCACAGAAGAAGAAGATAGACCGAGTTTTCAATACGCTGTTCGATTCATAATCGTTTTCTAAAGTCTTTCTGGTCTGGACATAGGTCTATATTTCGGATAGCACAGCTTAACAACATTCTCAGGATATGTGAATCCTTATATGCCAAAGAGATTGTTGTTGAAGTTTTATAATGAAAATTGGTTCATGATATAAAACATGATATAAAAATTAAATGAACCAAATTTGAACCACATGGGTCTACTTCTTGGACCCCAGCCCATGTAAAATTTCCCATCAATAGTAAGACCTTTAGAAAAACATAACCATAGGGAATTTGAATCACATACGTTTATTTGCTAGACCCGAACCTCTATAGGGACTATCGAGAAAAGCAAGCCCTTATATGGAGAGAAATTATAATTTCAAGTTTTCTATGACGGAAACTGTAAAATAATAAAGTTTTTAGGAAATAATTTAAGTTTGCTAAATTTGAATGAGATCATGTGATGTTTCAGGCGTCCTTTGATATGCGGACTTTTATGAAAAGTACGTCCTTGCATAAAAATAATGAGTAAATTTTGGTGTACTGTTACTACAACGAGCGAACAATTGTACTAAGCGAGTTTGTGTAGGGTATTTAGCTGTCGGCCTTGCCAGACTGTAACGTTCTTACTTGTTTTTATATTATAGCAAATTAATCTTTGTTTTTCCTTCGCAACTATAAGCATTAAATAAAATGACTATTTTTGAAAAATATACAAAAAAAATAGGCAACAGTGCAGCTACACTCGCAAGGCATCTTCAATTTAGTGGATTTTATGGTCCACTGTAGAAACGGCAAATGATCTCTACGTGCAATTTGCGTCTAAAAAAGAAATGTCACTTAATCGATATGCCGGCAATGAGAGAGACACGCAGAGATTTTGCGAGAAGATATCGAAGATCAGAGAAAAACGTAGAGATTTTGAAAAATAATGATTTTTGCGACGGACTCTTAACGAAAATTAATTTACTGAACATCCCCTGCACACATGTCTTTACAATGGCAGTTATGAATATGTTGCCCACAAATTTAAATAAAAATGTTGACAATTATGATTTAAGAAGAAGGCACACTTTAAGTATTGAAATGTGTTGCAGACAAATTTTTCGATAAATCCTTTATTAAGCTTTACAATTAATTTGCAATCTCCGGAGCATAAAAGTGGTCGCTCACCTTTACATATTTTTCCTGATTCTCTTTCCTTGCAATTTTATGCTAAAGTATGCCGCTATCGCTGCATATGTCACTGAGAGAAACGCACGTTGTACACTTTACATGTTGCAAAATGACAGAGAGAAAATATATATGAGATAATTTATAATCACACACACCACAGCCAAAAGTTTATAATTAAAGCAAAATTCATCTCAGCATAGACTTTCAGTTTCTTGGAAGAAGCACTGATTATTTCCAAATCGCTCTAGAACTCATATCCATTCAACCCGTTCTGTCAATGAAGCTAAAGTAAATCGCAAAAATTTAAATATAAATAGAGGGTTCCTAAGGACATCTGGTTTTGTATTAGGTAAGTTCGAAGAGATGCATTCTTCGTTGAGTGTTTAGAGAAGAGCTCAATATCTCAAGGTAAATTGTCACTATTGACTCGTCGGCTTTATTAGGACACCCAAACTTTCATATGTCTTGCTCTAAAAATTCCATATCCATAAAGCTCCAGCCAATGAGATATAACTATGAGCGTAACTTTCAGCGTCTTTAAAACGTATAAGTTAATCTCAATATTCGACCAGTTAAAGAACATGCAATCAATTCTCCTTAACACTCGCGATCTGCCGATATCGTAACTAGCAGTTTTCCAAGTATCTCATCATTCCCAAATTAAAGTATTTATGCTCGGTGTTATCGATTACCAAGCTTTTGCGTAGAATAGATCAGACTAATGTTCTTAGACGAGCTGATCCTACGATTGTCACATAATCGATAAGCTGCAATCATAGGCAAACCTTTCGCGCAATATGCTTAACAGTTTTTAAAACGAAAACATTGCGATATAGAGAAGCAGTGGTTGACGCTTCGCAACGCCTAATACGACAAGGGGTGGTTAGCACATGTGACCGCAACAGAAAGAAAGAGAATTTGACAAACAGTTTTGAGGATTTGCTGATATTTTTGCTTTGTCAAAAGGATCGGAACGCGAGTGCAAAATATATAAGTGTGTGCGTAATTTTTACTTAGATATAAATTTTCGACTGTAAGAAAACGTGAATATTGTTTTATTTAGTTGAGTAAGAACACGTGAGTGTTAAACGTGAATTTTAAATTTCGTAAACGCGCTATTGCTTCACACTGCTTCTTTTTTTTTTTTATTCATGCGCTTCACTCCCTTGTTAAAAAATTCGGATGACAACAATGAATATTGTAAGAGTTATTCCCCCGGCATATGTTTGAGAGGAACGTATATCAAGTTTGAAGTGGCCATAAACTCTCATAACCATTTAAAATTTGACCACGCCTACAATTCATCTTTTACGCCATTCAAAAGAAAAGAAAAATTGATTTATTGAAATACGTTCAGTGTCCTATCGCCCTTCATGAATGATCTTGCTTAAGTCTAGGCGATCTTTTGTAATATCAAACCAATATCATGGAATTGCCTTGGGTGTTGGGAAAGGCGCAGCCTAAGCCGCTGTGTAATTTGTAGTGTTTGTTTCTAAAATTGTGTTATGATTTCTTTCCTTTTATCGCTCGAGGTTGTTTTACATTTTTTTAGGAACTGATTTTGCGAATTCATCCAATAACTTGTTGCATGTCTGTCAAGTATCACGTTTCTGATGAACTTTTCACTTTTAACTTTTTTTTAATTTAAAATCTTTTGCTGATCAGTAATTCATATATATACACTGAATTTTTATTGTTTAGTTTACCTTATTCTATATTGACGGAGGGAATTATAAAACAAAGTTTAAATCGCCGTTCAGATTATATAGCAAGCACTATATACTTATGTTGCATATATTTTTATGCATTTTGTTTTATTGCAGATATATATAAATAATTATAGTAATAATAATAATATAATAAAATAAAAAAGTAAATGAAATGTTATCACATCTTATTTTTACAGTTGATGATAACGGTGCCACCAACAACACGTTCCAACGAGATTAAAAATATTTTAACTTGGACATAAAATAGTAAATTTTATGAAACAAAAAAAAAAAAAAAGAAATAATAATGCAGGATTTATATATGCGTGCGTTTTCATTATTGTCACAATAAAAAGCCCTCACATACATACACACTTAGATATACATATATAAATAATAATAAAAAAACGAAAGCCACAAATTGTTCACACACAATGCATGGAAACGCCGAGGACGAAAATGAGATATAAAGATAATGGCAACAACTACACCTAGAAAGAAAGAGACAAAAAGGATTTACAAAAAAAAAAAAAATCTGCAACATGTTTAAAAAACATAGTCAGCGAAATATACTTGAAAAGAGCTAAAATGAAATGGAACTGAATGTACGGACAACGCAATTCAATTCAATTTAATTTGAACGCAGCACGAACAACATGTGCACACAAAAACGGAGCGACAGAGAGGTGTCAAAATGTATGAAATATAATTTACTACTAAAGTGAACGAAAGCGAAGGACTCAGTAAAGATATTATAAATAGAAAAACAAAACAAAAAAAAAAAAAAAAAAAAAAAAAACATTGCGAGAGAATAACAAACAGTTTATAATGATAAAAATAAGACTAACTGGTCACTAGTGAACAATTGTCAGGATAAGAACACAAAAAAAAAAAAACAAAAAAAAAAAAATTTTTTCTCACACAAGCGTAAATATACACAGAACTCCTTACAATTCCATTGAGAGCAAAACAATTTCATATTTATTTACGCTTTACACATTTTAAAAGCAACTGCAACAATAGTCGGATTGCCAGCAGTGCCTGCTTGTCAATGCACGCCACTTATATATTGCGTGTGTGAATTTGTTTTATGCATTGTGTCACATCCCCTATTATAGGCAAGGAAAACGTTGTGTTGTTGTATTATATAAACATCAACTTAACAACATTTGTTGCAATCAATAAATAGAAAAATAATAGAATATCTAAGAATAACTATGAAAGACATACGCACGTTTACACGTACCGATAGTTAACACAGAACAAAGAAGAAGAAGAAAAAGAAGAATAAACAGAATTATAATAAGATTGAGAACAAGGAGATCAACATTTGTTTTTCTTCGAACAGTAACAGAGAGCTAAAAGGGAAGTTTGTACACAAGAAAACAACAGCAACAACAACAACAAGAATAGAGAAAAAAAAGACAAAAAAAAAAAACAAGAAGGATTATACGGACAAAATATTTATTAACTTAGTATCCAGCGTCTGGCTGCCTATCTATCTACGCCATCTGTGCTTATTACGCTCTATCAGTCTCAGAACATTTAACAACAACAACAACAACAACAATAACAACAACTACATATTGCAAAACATAATCATCAACACTTGTTATTTCAGTTGTCATCGTCGTCGTTATCATCATCGTCATCATTATCATCATCATTATCATCATCATCATCATCCTTATTATTATTATTATTATTATTATTATTATTATTGGCAGCATTTATACTATTTTACTGTTGTTATTGTCAGCAAGTAAGCGTAACAACTCCTCTATCTCATCGTGTTGCCTCTTGTATTCACCGGCAAACTTTATAATATAACTACAAAGATAATCAAAATAGATTTCTATATAAATACGTTTCGACACCCGTGCTTGTCCAATCCCAGTCTGCACCTATATGCTCGTAAGTATACCATCAATAATAATTTTGTTGTTTCACAATATGTTACTACTACGTATTTTATGCTCTTACATGCTCACAGGTACTGAACATTAGTAACCGGCCTTTTGTTGTCACTTTTGCTGCCGCCACTGCTGCTCCTGTTGCCGTTGTCATTGCTACTGCTACTGTTTTTGTCGGGTTAGCGTTCGCAGTATAGTTTACGCTTGAATGACCTCAGGATTCGGATGTGCGAATGTTAACAATATGAAAATAAATTGTATAGCAATTTACTTGACAGGTAAGTTACGCACATATATTGTGGCGAGAAGAACGAACGAAATAGGCAGAAAGAGAAAGGGGAAGAGAGTGAGAAACGGGGAGCATAATAATAATAAAAGTAAAATAAAAATCTATTAAAATATTTCTTGTTATTGTTCCACATGTAGAAGAATACTGATTTTTTAAAGTTTATCGAAACAAAAGCTTGCATTCGAAAGCTTGAGTTCTTAAGAGCTAGCTGTTAGGTTATACAACTGGTCTAAAGAAAATCATTACTCCAATACTGAAATCTATTGAATACTTCGTTGACATGCCTATTAAAGTATTTGTTGTTATTGTTCCACAGGTAGAAGAATACTGGTTTTTTAAAGTTCATCGAAACAAAAGCTGGCCTTCGAAAGCTTGAGTTCTTAAGAGCTAGCTGTTAGGTTATACAACTGGTCTAAGGAAAGTCATTACTCCAATACTGCAATCTATTGAATACTTTGTTGACATGCCTATTAAAGTATTCCTTGCTGTTGTTCCACAGGTAGAAGAATACTGGTTTTTTAAAGTTCATCGAAACGAAAGCTTGCATTCGAAAGCTTGAGCTGTTAAGAGCTAGCTATTAGGTTATACAATTAATCTAAGGGAAATCATTACTCTAGTAATGGAATCTATTAGACATTTCGATCACATGCTATGCGGCGGTCCACAGTTTTAATTTGTATAGTTTAGAGTTTCATTTAAATTAAACTTGCAAGCACTACGGGTCTTCAAATTTCTAATATTGGATTTTATTATAAATGTTTGGTTTACTTTCTGTGGTCGTTAGTTGGATTTCTCCAAACCCTACAATTATTTTACTTAGTTATCAATTTTCGTCTTTTTTTTTCCACTCCGCAGTCACTCTAGCGCTTCAATTCGGTTTGATGCTTATTTTATATGTACCCGCAGTATTAGCTGATGATTGGTCACAAAGTTGTGCCTCGAATTGTACCTGTAAATGGACCAACGGTAAAAAATCGGCAATATGCAGTTCGCTACAACTTACTACTATACCTACCACACTCAGTACGGAGCTGCAAGTGCTGGTCCTAAACGACAATCACATACCATATTTGAATCGTGAGGAATTCATCAATTTGGGTCTAATGAATTTACAACGCATTTATTTAAAGAAATCCGAGGTGCAATATGTGCACAAGGAAGCGTTTAAAGATCTTAAAATACTTGTGGAAATCGATTTATCCGATAATCGTATTGAAACGTTAGACAAGGGCACTTTTATGGGTAATGATCGTTTAAGAATTCTTTATTTGAATGGTAATCCGTTGAAGAAATTAGTGGCGTATCAATTTCCCATTTTGCCTCATCTTAGAACTTTGGATATACATGACTGTCTAATATCTTATATTGATGCTATGGCATTAGCGAATTTGAATTTATTGGAATTTTTGTACTTGAAAAATAATCTGCTTGAGAGTTTAAGTGAATATGTTTTCCAACACATGACCAATTTAAAAACTTTGGTGTTGGATGAGAATCCATGGCAGTGTAATTGTAAATTAAGAAAATTTCGGACTTGGTATATAAGCAGTAAACTGAATAGTATTACTTTGCTATGTAAGGGACCGCCAGCGCAGAAAGATAAACCCTGGGATCAGGTTAAAGAAGAACTCTACGGCTGTCCACCCAAAGTGGAAATATTTAATAACGAGGATGTTCAGAATATAGAAATTGGAAGCAATACCACATTTAGTTGCCTAGTTTATGGAGATCCGTTGCCCGATGTTTCTTGGGAACTGAATGGCAAGCTACTCGATAATGATAATGTTATTTTTGAAGCGGAAAGCATAGCATCCGATAAATTATGGAGCAATTTAACAGTTTTCAACATGACCAGCTTGGATGCGGGTACATATGTATGCACGGCTACAAATATCGTAGGAGTTGGTTCTCAAAATATTAGCATCTATTTGACAGAAATTGTGCAGCATGTATTAGTTAAGACACCGGAGACATTTTGGTATTTTGGCTTGATTATGGGCACGTTTGGAACAGTTTTCTTACTAATATTAATCTCGTTTGTGGTATGCTTGTGTAAACGCACCACCCGTCAACGCAGGCATCCGCGAAAGCCAGGTGTTAAGCCCAGTGTAAGTTTCAATGATCAGGAAAAGAAATTATTGGACCTAAGCATAACAACTACGACCAATGATAGAGGCGATAGCTGTTTGGACAACAACCATAGCACTACAACAATGAGTAAAACTGAGTCGGTGATAGGTTTTGAGCCCATTGAAATACATTCGGTGGAAAATCATAGATCTGGTGCTCATGGCCATCACGGCATGCTGATAAATACTAGCAGTTCTGGTGGCCATCATCAGTTCAATCATCAACAGCAATCACATCATGCACATATGCCACCTACTAGCGGAACAGGAGTCATGGGTATCGCGAATCGACAGCAACAGCAATTAATGGCGACGGCTGATGGGTCATGTAGTGTAGTAGGTATACCCACCTCTTTGGCCTCCGCAGTATCGGTTGCAGGATCTCATCCTAATCAAATACCCGAAGAATTTCCTTTAAATGTCGGAGTTTTTCCACCACCGCCAGAGTTTTGCTCCAACATGGTACCAAATCCAGCATATGGAAATATATTTATAAGTGTTTCGGTTACTCAGGACATGCTAGATGCTGCTGACATTAACATGTATCCGGATTTACTTAATGTGTCCAAGCATTTACCTGATATGTCTACAGTGGCTATAAGTCAAGCTGGAAGCAATGGCAATAAAAACGTGGAAACATCACTGAATTCTCCGACTTCTCAGAGCAACTCAGCGAGAACAAATTCAAATTTAAGTTCTTATGCTACATTGCCCCGCCATAGCCAAAGACGTGGCATACTGAAGAAGGACTCATCACTTCAACATCAGCCACAGCCACAGCCACAGCCGCAATCGGTGCAACAAACCAGCTTGTATCCGCATGAAGAAATTGTTTCCTATCACAATTTAGACACCAGTTACAGTCAAGGTTATCAAGAGAGACGAACGAGCGGTGTATTAAGCTTGCCACCACCCCCACCACCGCCCACAATTTTACGCGAAAAGTGTCATCACGTACAGCAACAGCAATCAAATGCCACTTCTACCAACCACTGCACCAGTTGTTTGAGTAATGCCCTGCAAGCAAATTCAACTTCTTCTTCAACCCCACCACTGGATGCTACACCCTTACGACCACTGAATAAAACCTTAGGCAATCAAACTGCTTGCCTCAAATACGACAACATGGGTCGACGCATTACAGCCAGCGGTAATTCGGTACTTTCGTTGCCCGACGAAGAACGTCTCGAAAGTGAAACTTTATTTAATGAAGGCTTGCCATTTACGAAAACACCTGCCTCCAAGGCGCAACACTCAAACAAAACACAAGACTGCCAAATAACAACAACAAAAACTCAAGTCAACACTCAAACTATAACAACAACAATACAAAATTGCAAAAATGGAGATAGCGGTGGTGAGTTCGTATCACTCTAGTATTATGGGACCCAGGTGTAAGATGTTAAAAATGAATGATAAAGTAGTTGTGATGATTTAATTATAAAAATAATTTTCTTTGAGAAGAGGCTTTCGATTATTAATACAAATACAAAATTGGAAATCATTTCATCTTGCAGCAAAAATGCGAACAAATAATTTTGTGTAAAAATATTCAAAAATAAAACAACTAAGAGAGCGTTATTCGCTTTGAAGCGAATCGCGAAAACCCACTACCTAAAGTAAGTGAACGGAGCTCATTCAGCTGTTTTATTAACCCAGCAATGGCAAGCAGTTTTTAAAAAATCAAATTTGTCATAATTTGTATTACATCCGTCCGAAAATATAATTATTATTTTCAGTTTTGTATCGTCCGATAATGAGGCATACATAAATAATTATTTCTAGTAAAACAAAGAAATTACGAAAGCACTTTTAATAGAGGAGATAAGTTTATAGTCTGTTTGTCACGTTCGTTCGGACCTCTATGTACGTGTTGGCAACGCGGTCGTATTAAAGTAATTTAAATAAAAAAGGAGTTCTTGAAAATGACATTACATTGGTTAATGGCTGGTTGCTTTAATTTTCATTAAAAACAATTTGAGACATGTTTGTTTTTTTGTAAGAAGAACTAACGAATATTGATAACTGCGAGTCTACCTAAGGCATCATTTCTTTATTATTCGCTTAACGCGAATTTATTTAGATTTATAAATAAGAAGAATTAAAAATACAAGTAACGGTGTACGCGTGTCAAAGCAATGACTTTTTATAAAATGTAAATTATAATCTCGGACAAAATAAATATAATTTTAAAAAACTTTTTGACTTTCTGCGCAGCCAATGCAAGTCGGATCAAACTATTTGAGTAACTTAAGAATATATTTCAAAAACGAGTGCTTAGCAAAATGGATCAATTATTAAATATAAAAGGATTGATCAAAAAGTCCTTCAAGTGATAAATACATTTGAATGAGTATCATAAACGGGTCGCAAAAATTATTCTACTAAGGTGGTGTGTATATAACCTACAATATAAAATGAAAAAATTGAAAAAAAAAGTTTTTGTAAAAAATTTTCATAATTCATGTTTTAATATAATTTTTCAAATTACACCGTAAGCAGTTCAAATTTTTGTGAATGTAAATATGAAAATTCAAAAAAATTATTAATTAAAATTCTTAACATATTACAGTTTCAGATGTTTTATAATGAATAAAAATCTGTAGATATATATATGTAAATATTTTTATCAACATCGCAAGCATGATTAGATCATAGTTTAGACTAAGCATCATAGTTTTTTAGCTTTTATCATTAACAAGTGGTTTTTAAAAATGATTCATTTTAGAGGCTTTTGAAAATAGTAGGAAAAACAAGAATTAAGAAAAAACACAAAAAAAAAAAACAGAAAAAGCAACAACAACAAAATTTAATTAAAGACTTGTACATACGTTAGATAAGTTTCGAGTACAAATTTCCAGATTAGAAAAGCGTAAAAATATATTGAAAAGCATGTAATAAATTGATTTTTGAGTTAACTCAGTTAGTTTTAATCACAACTCATTCTATCTATCATTACAAATGAGCTTATAATCATAATATATTAACTATGCTTTACAATCTGTTAGTTGAAAATTTCCACTTTTTAATTGTTTTTGCCCATTTAACGCCCAATTAAAAGTTTCCTTAGCACTTCGTGATAATCGCTCGAAAACGAAGTTTCTCAGTCATCTAAGATTGTTCAACTAACTATCATCTGAATACATATATATATATACCTATATATATATAAAATAATTCTTGAAAGATTTTATAATAAAATGCTGAAAACTTAACTTCTTTTCCACATTTTATATACATATTGAGAATGCATGGAATGCTTCGACCGCAGCATTCGCGATGAGTTGAGCTATGGGCTATGGATAAACAAAATTTCCTTCTAACAAGAATATGATTTATATGCTTATTTGAATTATTTATTAATTAAAAAATTTTGTTTTTTACATTTTGTTGCCGATTATATAAAACATCGCCCAGTTGCAAGGTTTATTGCCACTATTATAGTGCAACTACGAAATCTATACGGAAAAAATGCGATAATTGCTACTCAAATCTAACGGGATACTTGCAAAAAGTGTACTTTCCAGTGCGCATGGTTGTCCGGTCCGATGAGTAGACCGAGATATTAGCTACACATCAATCCCGTTCGCAGATAAAGGCGTCTTCGTGTAACAAGCGTTTGCCCAGATATAGCGACCAAAGTGCTTCAGACACTAAGCTAAGCGATGCATAGCTCATTTCCGCCTTTCATTTGTCTGTCCGTTTCGTTTTGATTGGAAATTAATTTCTACAAATTTTTCAATACTTGGTAGCATTAAGCGTCGCATGGAAAATATCTCTTTTTCATTTTAAGAAATTTTAATCACAAACGTGCTGAGCTATACCACGGATATCGTAAATCAATTGTCGGGCTAAGGTTTGTGAAAATGGAAATGTTCGGCCTTTAAACAAAACTGATTATATCTCAAAGACATCCGTAAAGGAAAAAAAAAAAGAAAAAAATAAATAAATAACTAAATAAAAGGAACCTTTTTAAGGACTGGTTGTCCAACACTCTTTCCATAACGGATATAATTTTTTCACTTCTGTTCGCATTACTTAATCAAAAAATGTATAAAAAAAATATTTTATAGAAAAGAATGCTAATTATATAGTTTTGTATATTTAATACGATATATATATATATATATATATATATATGTATATACATATATATATATGTAAAACTAGAGAAAAACTAATAATGAAAATAGAAAAAAGATTTCTTGTAAGGCGAAATTACGCCATTTAATGATTTCAGAAACCAATCGTCTAATTATGATAATACATGGTATTGTAATAAGTTAATTAGAGTAAATAATAGAATTTATGTATCTTAAAAATATTGTAAAAGTCCCAATTAAATGCAAAACCTAAATAAAAATCAAATTTAATAAAATACATAAATTAAAGAATGCATATAAAAATACAATAAGCATGTTGTTGCCTTGTTTCTCCTACAAATGATACAAAGATACGAGCGTAAGTATAAACTAATTACGGGATGCCGGTTGAGGCCAACGATGAACAATGATTTTTACATAAAAATCCCTCTCGTCATTTTCCCATTTATTTTCACTCTCACTGCTTGTTCTCGCTCAACATGTACTTTCTTGAGTACATTTCTTTTTGTTTCGTACTTAGGATTGAATCTCAAGACGTTACCCACAATAAAGAGACGGATCAATTTACTTCGGAGAAGGTTGCATAAAAAATGTAATCACGATTGAGCCATGACAAGTCTCGTTAAGTCTACCGTCAACCAGGCTTAGTATTGAGATTTTTCATTCACTTAATTCCTTGAATTGTAACGTAAACGACACTGACATTCGAGAGGAGTTTTGCTGTCGGCAATTCGTTGTTAATCACAAAGAGTAACGCAACAAAGGCGCACAATAATAGGAATATTTCGTAGCAAAGATGCAATCGACTGCAATTTACTTTTAGTGAGAAACTTGAATTTTTACTGCATAAATTTATTAATTAATTTCAGGTCTGTCAACATTCTGCGAGCTTATCAAGTTTTTTAGTCGCTATTCCGCTTGCTTTAAAGGGATCATTGCTCACTTTCTAATATCCAAAATTACGCAGCACAGGCACTCCAGGATAGAAATATTGTTAAGTGTGGTCCGACTATGGTCAGAGATATACTACTCTCTACTAACTAACTGTCCTACAAATAAATTCTCGACATTGAAACTTTTCGTTTTACAAGATCTACCTGTCGCAGTCAGTCAGTTGGCCCGAAATTTTTCGTTTTTACTTTGACGTTGATAAGATTTAAGTTTCAGTTACTTGCAAGTTCTCTTGTAGTTTATATCCAAGTGTAAGAGGATTGATGTTATCTACGGCACTGGATGTTTTTCTGATTTGAACCGAAATAAATCGGGAAAAGATGCAGCTAAAGCAGAAAATTATAGTTTTGGAAGCGATGAAAATTCGCGTACGTCCCTCCGTCCCAATCACAAGCAACCAAAGAAGTGATCTTCAACTTGGGCTGGGAAATTAGAGCACCTGTGGTCTGTCACGTTCAGATCTTCATCGGTCATAACTAGCAGGTCAGCGGTTCACGAAACCGCAAAGTTCCTATCGCACCAACACCAATAAACTACCCGATAAATAGTAAAGGACTATAGATAATGATGGCGGCTACAGCAATTATAAAGCTTTCCAACCAAGGTATTGTCAATAAATTTGAATTTTATGAAAAAATGTCAAAAATTCATTTGTAGATCTGACAAATATATTGGCTTGTCTGTCCTTCGTACGCTTATAGAAATAAAAACAACTAAAATTTCATATAAAACATATTGGTCAATAAGTCCCGGACTGTAGAAGCCTATATTATTTTTAGAAAGTAACAGCGCTTAAATGGTACCTACCAAAATTTCATGTCATTGCGCTCATTCGTTTACTTGGTGTAGCAACTTGGGTGACACTACTTTTGCAATTTTTATAGCATGCGTTGCGTTTTAATGCATTGGCTTAAAAAGTTCTGAACATGTGAAAGTGAAGAACATAAAAATTTTAAATTGGGTTGGATCGAGATCAAGGATGTGGAGAAGACGAAGATTACAGCGAGGAAAAATCAGAAAAATCATGAGAATTATATACGACATAAGTGAAGCTGCGGAGGATAGCGGACATCCTAAACATATCAAAGGTCAATGTATTCATTATTTCGAGCATAAGAAATGCACGGTTTCGAGCATGCGTTTACTCACACTGGCATAAATACAAGGTGCCACAGACAGATGGCTGGAACAACAAAATTGAAGGTATTAAAGTTGAAATCGTTGTGTCATACATCGTATTTTACAGAAGTCGCCAGTGACGGCTATTATTTCCTATTATCATCTCGGGATGCTATCATCCTAAAAGGATGCTCCAGGAAAGAAAGCTCGAACTACACGGTAAGGTGATTACGAACACTGAGACGTCTTTTGAGAGCCGTTGGTTCGTTCGAAACCTTGGACTGATTGTATCATTATCGAAGCGAAATGCGATGGTGAATAAAGTCGAATTGTGCAGCCCCGCCTCATGGCCTCTTTAATTAACAAGAGATTCTAGAGTTTTTATAAATTTTTTGCAGTTTACACGAATTCAATTTTCCATCCATTTTTTTTTTTTTTTCTAACTAGACCAGTCCCTTCGTTTGCAGCATCCAGAAACTTTACCTTTACGTTTTTTATCCCCTTACAACTCTGGTTACCTATCGTCTGCTCTTGCCCTATTCACGGCGACAAAAATTGAAATAGGAGGCTAACACTTGCTCTAGGTACTCTTAGCTTAGGTAATGGAAAAATCGAAATTTCAAACGAAATTAATCCGCCTACAACTGCGCCTACAAAGTACATAAATCTTAGAGTTCGAGTGACAGTGGTCTCAAGCTCGGTAGAAACATTTCCTAAGTTCAGTTGATGAATGTAAAAATAGTCGCGATCGACTGAGCTAACATGCCTGCACTTATGAGAGCAATTTTCGATTCCATTCAAATGCATTGCCTTGCAGTGATGGATATAAGAGAGTTTAAGAAAGCAATATAACTAACTGTCTTCACTACGCCATTTAAATAATTTTACATGGCTTTCAATTTAAAATAAAGTTCTTCTGTCAAATGTTACGTTTAAACAGAAACATTTGCGAATAAATGGCAACTAAAAATGCTTTTAACTAAGCTGCAGCTGGTAACAGAATCTTTCCTTAAGCAAAGAAACAACAACTACTTGTCCAAAAATACAATATAACAAATGAAACTTTTATAAGGGCACAAAAGTGCACGTCTGTTACAATTACACGAGAATTATGGCTATGAAGGAAATACTTTAAAATAAACGAGAATTATTATTGTCCAAAACTCGCCGGAAAAGTTCACGTTAGAAGGAACTTATGAGGGAAGTTTAAAGAAAAAACAAAGTGAATAAATTGAAGTCGGTATTACCGTCGAATTTATCGCTAAAGTCATATCTTGTGACTGAACTTAAGTTTAATATATAGGTCAGTAAAAACACATGTGGAAACGATAAGTATTGCAAAAGCAAAGCAATGCTTGACGAAACTAAGATAATACAAAATGAGTAGCGTGAAATTATTGATCGATATCAGCAAAAAGCAATACTTAATTGCTAACGGATAAGTGACGTTATCCGTTATCCGTGCTATTATTCATTCATAACTTGGAATAAAGTATGCTCATGCTACTTCCTTACTATTGACTACAGAGCGATATGAAACGAGAGCATATAACATATAACGACTATTGTACAAAACAGGATTCCAATAATAGATAATCACTACCGATTCTCAATTGTCCTCTTCTTTTTTTCGTCCGCTGCTTCTTACGTGGTCCAATTTAATTTCTATTTTATATTCCACACTTCATAAGCGATAGAAAAGATAGACGAAAAACATAGCAACTAGAATGTAGCAGGCTAGTAATAATCAACTCAATATATGTAATAGTCAAGGCCTATGGATGATCAAAATTCAATTTGAAAAGAGCATATAGTAAGCGCGAAATACTTAACGTGATAGCGGCATAGCAAATGCGATATTCTTAATGGATATTCAAAACATAATTTGATAGTAATGTAGCAAACATTAAATACTTAGTGAACAAGTAATACATGATAAGCGCGAAATACTTAAGCAAGCAAGATAGTAGCAATACTTTAAGTGATAGGAGAGTAGCAAACACGAAATACTTAGTGAACCTAATGTGGCAACAGCATAGTAAGCGCGAAATACTTAGCAGCATAGCAAATGCGATATTCTTAATGGATATTCAAAACATAATTTGATAGAAACGTAGCAAACATGAAATACTTGGGTGAACAAGTAGTACATAATAAGCGCGAAATACTTAAGCAAGCAAGATAGTAGCAATACTTTAAGTGATAGGGGAGTAGCAAACACGAAATACTTAGTGAACAAGTAATACCTAATGTGGCAATAGCATAATAAAGGCGAGATACTTAAGCAAGCAAGATAGTAGCATAGCAAGCGCGAACCAGGCAATGTGATAGCAGAATAGTAAAGGCGAAACGCCTAAGGGATAATCAAAATCTAATGTGATAGTAGCATAGCAAGCGCGAAATACTTAACGGATAATAATATCTTATGTAATAATAGCACAATAAAAGCGAAACACTTTAAGTGATAGGAGAGTAGCAAACACGAAATACTTAGTGAACCTAATGTGGCAATAGCATAGTAAGCGCGAAATACTTAGCGGCATAGCAAATGCGATATTCTTAATGGATATTCAAAACGTAATTTGATAGAAACGTAGCAAACATGAAATACTTAGTGAAGGAGTAATACCTAATGGGGCAATAGCATAATAAAGGCGAAATACTTAAGCAAGCGAGATAGTAGCATAGCAAGCGCGAAATACCCAATGTGGTAGCAGAATAGTAAAGGCGAAATGCCTAAGAGATAATCAAAATCTAATTTAACAGTAGCATAGCAAGAGCGCAGCTTTATGGCATACTTAGTGAACAAGTAATACCTAATATGTCAATAGCATAATAAAGGCGAAATACATAGTGGATAGTGAACATCTAATATGATAATAGTATGGCAAATCTCTCCTTATCTTTCATGCATTACCTTTTTCCCACTTTCGTCATTTAGTGGATCAACGATAAGAAAGAATACATGATGACTGAAAACTTTTGATTACATAGTTCTCTTTACCCAACTAGATATGAATCGACGTTCATGGCTTGAGGTATAAGGTGTCCACAGTATACTCAAGTGCTTTTAGATGATTTTAGAGCAACAACGATCGTTGATATGGATGGCATCATAGCGTTAAGCTAAATTCAAATCTTATACGGGAGACAGTTGCTTGGTTTGAAAAAATTGCGAAATTCACAAACAAATATTCTGGCTTTTCTATGTTACGTTCGATGTTTTATATACACATAAGATTGTTCTAAAATAAAGTAAGGACGCGGTCTTGGTGTTTTTCTTTGTTTTTAACTTAACGATTTCGTTTTTAGAGTGAAGCGTATGTGGATGCATCAACATTTTTGTTTTGAAAAGCACATAACGGCTCTTGCTAACGGCTTCAAGTGCTTAATTGTTACCCATCTAGCCTATCTCTGTCCAATTATTCATTTATCATGACATCGGTTTGTATCGATAATGGCTGCTATTGACTGTACAACAACGGATAAGGCAGAGTTTTCAAATTTTGTAAAACAATCCATTTGTCTTCAGCAAGCTGTAATAGTTCACAGACCATCTATCGAACGACCTGCACTGTAGTACACAATGAGAGCTTTGAAATGTAAATGTATGCAGATAATCAAGGCTACCTTACGAAAGTCTACGAACGGAAAGCAGTAGAGAAAACAATGCCAGGAATTTCACAGAAATCTTATTTTCATTTGAATACTAACAATGCATAAATGAATAATGAGTAAATGTGACGTAGAGTATGTAAATGAATTGTTATTTGGAAAACAGCTTCAGGGAAAATGAAATGCAGAACAATAAGACGGACTAAAGGAACACATCTTCTAAAATGTTCAAAAGTGTATTCAATCTTAAAAGTTTCCAACTTAAAGCTAAGAGCAAAAAACAAAGAAAAAAACAACAACAACGAAAAAAGCGTACATTTTATTGTAAAAGTGAAAAACGGAAAAAAAGAAAACTATTAGAAGAAATATTATTTTGAAGAGAAATAGAAAGAAATACATACATATATAAGCGAATTGTCTACTGGGTGTGGATACACGATTTTGGAAACTGAACTCATACAAAAAAACAAACATGTACATACGTTTATAACATTAGAAAAAGTAAGTCAACACACATAACAAATGATTCCGACGAAAACATTTGACAACGTAAATGTGAAAATTTCAACGCAATTCTTTCCAGAACGTTCCAAAGTAAAAGATTCCTTTTCTTGTCTTTCATCACCTGTGATAAATGTAGTTAATGTATATAGAGTAAGTAAATACAGAAAAGAAAAGTCTTTTCTTTCATGGAAAAACTTTACAGTTTTTTTTGGTTTGCAAAAAGGAAAAAAAACCAATCAGCACTTGGACGTGTTTTTTCGATTTTTATGGTTTTAAGCTCCCTTTCCATGAAAAGATATCAACGAAGGATTTAAAATTTTTTTTTTTTTTTTTTTGCTTAAATAATCAATTAACACATTTTCCCTACGCAGGAGAATATTGATTTAGTTCACAAATTTAAAAAAGCTTACCAATATTTAGCTTAACTTCTTAAGGGGCAATAGCGCCACGTGTTCATTAATAATACCGTCAGTGTTGTAAATTAATGTAAAAAAAGGCAGAATTAAAAATAATAAAATTAAAGAATTTGCCATCATACGAGTCTTCAAATAAAAGGACACTTCTTTTTTTTTTACTTCTTTCGGTACTCTCTTCCAAGAATGACGCCGACAGTTCAACGCTTCTCTAACACTTTAATGCCTGTTTTATGAAATGAAGTGTCAGGGCACTGAAAATACGCGCCAATTTCGGTAAGCCCTTTATCATTTGATTCGAGCTTTTGCGCTCACCAGATCCCATCCTTTGATCATCAGATCTATAGAATAAGGTGGGACAAGAGGTAAACAACAATTCCAATTTCAATTCCTCCAATTTTGCTATTGGTTGCTGTGAATAAACGCAGGTTGGAAAACAGCTTTCTAAGGCTTCAAGTAATGAAATCCTAATTTTTGACATCTTTAGGGTGTCCGCTATTCTCCGCAACTTCACTTTTCAATTTCCGTGCATAATTTTTAATATATATTTTTTTTTTTTTTGATGCGCTCTAATGTAGGCGTCTTTTTTTTGTTCGACGTTCATTGCATTCAACAACATCGGTATCAGCATAATCTCATTTAAACCATCGGCTGATTGTTGCTTTCGATGGTAAAATGTCGCCATAAAACGTAATCTTTAATCAATAAACGCAAGCTGAATTTTTCCATTGTTTTAAAAATAACAAAAGTACTGCCACTGAAATTAGTGCAATTCGTAAATGAATCACCGGCAGGACTAAAAAAAAATTCGATATGCGAGGTTTGAGGAAGGGCCGATGCTCTCAAAAGATAACGCGGATTATTTGCTAGAGACGACATCCATATGTTGGATCCGGGATCGTTTGATCAGTGTATGAAAAAGATTGCAGATTTCGAAATCCACAGATAGAGGCGTGACAGCTCTCGCAAGGCAATGCCTTCATTTTTACTGATCCCCCTTCCCATACCGTTACAATTTACACTCATCCTTGTAGAATAACGATTGATATCACTTTGAATTTTTTGGGAGAAAAGGCTTCAAAGACACACAACAAAGATCTACAATCGGGAAATTTTCAATTTATTTTGTTTCGAGCCGCAGTTAAGATATTAATTGAAAGCGCCAGCACGCTATATTCCCTTTTCTCGGCCCAAAAGTATTGAAATTTTCAAAATATCAGATTTTAAAGAAAGTTTCACTTTACCTCAAATCTGCAACGCTTGCATCAGCTTAAGCTACAAACGCATCTAAGTTAAGTCATTTCATTTTTTCATTTTTCATTTGTAGATTTAAACTTGAACCGGGTACTTTACTTGCCGCGGAGACGCTTAAATGAAAAATGCGTTGCAAGAAAGGCTCCACGTTTGCCTTTTTTTAATATCATTCTTAAATTAATTTTTTTTTACTTATCAACATGTTTAACAACCTCTTCGAATATTGTCATCCATCTCAGAAAAAAATTTATGGAAAACAAAGCTCTTTTTACTGTCACCGGGGTTTCCGCCCGGAATCGCACCTTAAGATGCTTACTGCGAGTATTTCGACGTTTTTTTGTAGTATTTTAACAAGTCAGTCTAGACTGCATTCAAGTACCAAGCAGGCAAAATAAAAATTGAAGATTTGCATATGATCGAGAATTTCTGTACTCTGTATCTTTCTTAGGCATTTCTTTATGCGCTGCTTTAGACTAAGAGTCCAGCGAAGAACGAAAGGACTTCCTCAGGGATTCTTTAAAATAATTTGTACGGAAAAACAAAAGTTATTGAAATGAATTAATTAAATGCTTTTTGAATATCATTTAATTACTTGAAGAACATTCCCACTAATTTAGGGTCACTCTAAGGTATTGCCTTAGAACACATTGCATAGTCCCAAGAAGATTTTTAATTTCGTTTTGTATTTTCTATTTTGTCCTCTTTTTTTTCTATTGTTCCACATCCGGCTGGCAGTAGCAAAACGAAAATGTAAGTGAAAAGAAAGAAAAGAAAAAAACTAAAAAAGAGTAAAAAACATCATCGCAATTGCAGCTTAAAATAAAACTGATGGAAAAATTGTGAAAAGAACGAAACGAGCTCGTATCTGAAAGCGGATGTTATCGCTTTGTCAGTTAACGTGAAGTTTTTCTATTTCTCTGCAGTTATTTTGGAATCTTTTTGCTTTTTCTCATTCTTTTTTTATACTCATTACCGCCGGATGAGGGACATGTTCGCTTAGTCAAAACGTTTAGAACACGCCTCATAGATCCCATCAAATAAACATATTCTTGATTAACCTCAACTTTTCACGCCCATTTAAACATGCCCGCCATTTCCGCCTGTCCGTCTGTCTGCAATGCAATGATAAAAATCTACACTTATATTCTACGGGTGGTCCTCGGCCACGCTCACTCAATGGATCTATGGAATATTAAAATTTCTTCTTCTTCTTCTTCTTCGACTTTTGTCAAAACGTTTACCAGCATACAGAAACACGGTGCGGAAACTTTATTAAGTCTGCATATTATTGGCCAGTAATAAATCTGATCCATACCTACATCTGGCCGTCCATATATCCGTTAAGTGTTATTCGGATTGTGAAGATATCTGCTTCAGATACGCGATATAAATTTCCGCTAAAAATAGCAAAAATCACCCACGATCATCCCACCTCACAGAATGTGAAAATATTCCTTTTTTCGAGTCTTTTCTTTTTCAGAATAACGGCGAGGGTATAAAAGATTTGATGCAAGCGAATGTAAATTTTTTACGTGTTTTTTCTTTTTTTTATTGTTTTTTTTTCTTATTCTTTTTCTTTCTTATACATATTACGTCTTCTGTTAGCTGCATTTTTTGTTAGTGGTGATGCTTTTGGCACTTGGTGTCGTTTGCTTTCTGTTGCCTTTCAATAGTGGTGCAATTTCTTGTCCTATTGGGATAGGACTCCCAGTTCGGTGTATGTATGTAAATGAAAGCATCTTAGAAACCTCTCAGCGTGCTTTGTAGCAATTATAAACGACAGCATATAACACAACACAAAACTTGTTGTGTATACAATTCTTTAGAAAACAAAATTTTCAGATTTTTTAAGATATGCTTTCTCTCAGTTCAAAGGTTTCATTTTCAGATTTTTCTCTCAATTTTCCTATTTTTTTTTTTTTTACACGTTTTGTTAGGATATTTTTTTTTCGTATTTGGTATTAATACCGATTAACAACACTTGTGTGTTATGGAATAAGAAGAAACAAATTGAAAAAAAAAAAAAAAAAATTTAGATTTTTTTCTTTTTTTCTTTTCGGTGAGCTGATGAATATTTCATAATTCTATTACTCCGAAATAAGAAGCTTGTAATACTTACGACCCTCAATGTGCATTTCTTTTCTTTTGTATTGATTATTTAATATCCGTTTCCGTTTCCTCCGTGCTTTTCCAGCTAAAACGAATCTGAACAAATGTCGAATGGTCGGAGGAAGAAAATGAAGAAGAAGAAGGGTAAAGTAGCTATAATCTGGCATTTTTGTTATTACAAAAGGGAGTAAGAGACTAAAATCCGATTAGATAGATGCTCACATCCACATATATGCGCTTCGAAAACGTATTAAACAAAGCAACAGATTTCTCTACGTTGCTCATTCACGCACAGATTGACTGAGGCTCACTCATGAACGGACATCAAATAAATGCTAAGCAATCGGAATGCAGAAGCTAAGCTGATGGTTGCTTATTAGCTTTTGCCGATAGTTATATTAAGTTTTTAATACCATAAGTAACATTCTGAAAAATGCCTTATACTACTTTTTTTTTCTATTTTCAAGGACATCTTTCCCTTTTCAAAACTGAATAAAAAAATCTTTAGAATCTGAAATGATCCAAAAAAAAAAGTGAGAAAATATTATTGATTGTAGGTTAAGTCTGCGACTACCATTAGGAATAGCTTTATAAATTCACTCACGCAGAGATTTTTCTCCAAGAAATTTAACGTAAACGCATTAAGAGTCTTTACTTTTTTTCAGCAAATCCTTGAGTTATTTGGGAGTCGATCTACACCTTCTCAATTCAAATTTCGACCTCTTCTATATAATAAATCTTTGGGTCATCAATAATCACCGTAGACTGAAGGAGTTACGAGTCATATGTGAATCGCAGCCGAGCCAGTTGTTTACCTCCAGAACGGTTTAGACAAATTTAAAGAAAAATTTAAACATTTGATGGCCCCTAAGTACAATCGTATTCGGCCCGTAAATCAATGCAGGTCGTTTCTTGCACAAGTTTCGCTTATAACCCTTCAATCTTGCATGTTCGAGATGACTTCTAGACAGATCAGATCACGCGTCCTTTTCTTTTTTTTTTGATTTTTAAAATATTTTTAGTTAAATCTTTAAGAACTTGAAACTGATCTTAAAATGAAACGGTTATGATATCTTTACTTCTTTTGATATTGAAAGCGCTTTTTGTTGTTGTTTGTTCAAAGCAATCTCAATTCTCATTGGCCAACAGCAAACAAATGTAGCGCTTTCCATAATCTTGAGAATTGCAGTGTAACGGGAAGAAATGGACTGGCAAGCATAAAGAAATCTTTTCGAAATCCCTTACCAGTAGAAGTAATACAAAATACTTCGTGAGGACTGCACTGCATACCTCGGATGGATGCAATTAGTATGTCTTAGCATTAATCCGTCTATTACTTTAAAGACGATTGGAAACTTGAAAGGTTCCCGTTACTGAAGAAAATAAGCAAAAGGATCCAAGGCAGGTCTAACTGAGTTTTTATTAACTGATGTATATTTGTCGGTCAATTTACAGCAATTTGAAACTATCATCAACAGAGTAGTGGCAATCAAAACTAATCACCGAAGACCCGTAAAATGTTCATAACATAACGTCTTTGATGCAAATCAAAGAAATTTACAGATTATACCTAAAAAATTGCGAGGATCTGAAAATGATCATGATATGACATATATACTTTGTTCACTATTCCAACACATAATACCGAACAGATTTAGATATATTTATATTGTATATCCGCTTACGTCGTCGCCCGTTATTGCATAAGGGTTCAACGTTTAGAGAACAAATCTAATCGATTTCCCAGCAAAAGCTTCATATATGCATAGAGTATCCTTGACTATCTTGGTCATCGAAGTTTCGAAACAACAACAAGAAATTGAAAGAATAACAAGGAAAGAAGCAAAGGATTTCGTTAGCGATTTTAAACTACAGGAGATATGAAAGCAATCGATGGAGAATTCTTCACTACGCTATACTATCGCACCTTAGGCAAGTTACTGCCAATCAATTCGCCACCGTAGATGTTGATGTAGAGTCACTCAGCATTCTTTGCACACTGACGCCGAGAAGCGAGTTTTTAAGGTACACTCCAATGTGAGTGGAGCCGTATTATGTGCTTTTTTATTATCCTTTGTTTTACTACATTTTAAATGCTTATGGCTTCCTTATTGTAAAATCATATCATGTAATACACATATAGTTGCAATCAAACATTCACACACCCACATACATACATACACAAGTATTCACGTTTATTTACGTATAGTTCGAAAAAGTATACGGTATAGTGTTCAAATCGTTGGCATTATTGAGAAAAAAGTTCACGTCTCATAATAAACCATCGATTATGAAGTCTTTCTGCTTCGTTTTACTCTATGACTGACTTTTTCTCTTCTTTCCTTAATATTTGCTTTTTAGTTTCTGTAAAAAGAAGGGTCGCAATAAAAATTTCGTACGTGTATACATTATATTCTCGGCTTTCTTCTTCTCTTTTTTTCTGATCGGACAGACATATCACATTTTTAAGTTTCCAGTGCTATTTGCAATACTGCACAGTTCCATAAACAAACATCTTAGCATATATAAGGACGTATACAATCGTTATATTGCCCTTTTTTTTCCAACTTGGTCGTGGTTTTGCTATTATTTGTTATCATGTGCATAAGTATGTTCGTTTTGATTGTATATGCGGCCGGAATAAATACTTGCACATACATTACATGCCATTACAACATTTTACTGCTTTGTATTGAGAATTTTAGTTTACACACCGGAATTGCATACATAAGAGATATTTTTCTAGCGTTGCTTTTCTTCTTTTTTTTTTCTTATTTTTTTTTTTTTTTTTTTAAGTTTTATTTTAATTTCACGAAAGGTTTTTTATTAGATTTTCATTTTTTTCTTCCTTTAATTTTCCTTGTTATAGAATCCTAAAACTTTCTATTTACTTTGTATATACTTTTGGTTGAGTTTTAAAGGATATATTTGTTAGCGATTTGCTTTTTTTTTTTTTTTTTGTATGCAATTAAATATTTAAGTATTACTTACACGATGAAAAGTTTATGCTTCATATAGTATACGAAAAGAAAAAAAGAAAAACGAAAATAGTATGAAATTATTATATATACGACTTGCATTAAAATGTATTTCATATCCACTAAGACGAGTTGGCACTAACCGCTCATTATACTCGCAAGCCTATTTATGTATCTTTAATAGTTATATATATTTGTAAAAAATGAAAACAAATAAATAATAATATTAATTAGAAATAGTAAATAATTTTAATAATTAATAATAAATAACAATAATAATTAATTATAATTAATATTAATTATAAATACAAATTATTAATCATAATTAATATTGTTAGGCGAAAATGCCGTATTTGCCCGATTTTCTAAGAAAAAAAATCTAAAGAAAGGGGAGAATAAAGTGCACCTTCACGGCGAGCGACAAGCGTCATACAAGTGCTTAACAACAATTGGCAGAAATCTAGCGGGAACACCGAATCAACGGAGATTAGGAAGATTGACGGAAGGAGCCACTAGCCGAGAATAAGTCGAGAAGTGAGTCGCGAGAGTCGAGTCAAGAGAGTTGAATTCAACATTCAAACAAACAGGGCTAGAACGGGAATTATAGCGTTATAAATATAAGTTCCTGTAAATAGTTCGTAAATAGATCTCCTAAGAATCGGAAATAAAGACCAGAGTATCCTAAAAATCGCAAGACGGTCGAATGAACTTTATTTCAATAGCAGTTGAGTGAGTAATGTGAAGAACACAAAATGGCGGTTTACTTTACAATACTAATAATTAATAATAATTTATAATAAGTAAGAAAATTATATTCGGTCGTGACCGACGCTTTCATTCCAACCACCATTACCATAAAAGAAGAAGCTAATCAAAAGGAAGAGAACTAAATTTTCATACTCTTTAATATTGGGCGGGCGCGGCTGATTTTATATATTTTTAGTGTTGCCCTTTATGAGTAAAAAGCAAGAACACGCAAGCCAAATGTATTCAAAGTTTTTCTTGCGTCGACGTGTGGGCGTTGTAGGCGTGTCCTTTGGCCAATTTTCATTTCGAACCTGCTTTATTTTTCCGGCCAGGATAATGTTTAGAGCAGACATTATATAGACGGGCAGGTGGACAACCGGACGCACGAAAAGACATGCCTTAATTTAATAATGATTTATAATAATTTTAATTAATAAGAATAATCAATGAGACAAGAATAGTAAATAATAATAATAACAACAATTGATTGCAGATTTTGCGAGTTTGAAAGTTCAAGCGAAGGACTGACGAATTGACGTGTTCATGCATACCTTATAGATTGTCAAAATGTATTTTTTTCTTTTTGATGTTTTTAAGACACAGGTGTGTGAAAAAGATTCGCTCACAGCCGAATGCTTTGATATGCAAGAAATATAATGCTTTGAGAAGGTTACTCAAGCCTATTAAAAGAGTGTGATAAGGAAAATTCTTACCAAAATTGCTGATTTATCACTTTCAAGGCAACACGCTGGATGAGAAATCGTGTCTGAAATCGGAATTACTAGACCATGTCGATCATGTTCACCGGATTTGGGTCTCTTTGTTTGCCAGTTGTGCACGAGCCTTAAACATCTTCTCGATGACGAGAAGAGAGAGAGAGAGAGAGAGAGAGAGGAATGGAAACATTTTTCTACTTCAAACGTTTACTTTATTGCTGACTTTCTAAGCGCATTTCTACTGCAACTGCAAAAACTTTGATTTACTTCTCGGATCATGTATCGCATTTACATTACTACGAACTTACTTGTAATAGTTGTGCTGATTAGGTTTCACGTTTGTAACTATGGCTGGTTTTCATAAAAAAAAAGAAAACTGTACAGATAACATAGATTAGGGAGATTTGCGTTTTCATATCGGTAAGGATTGAAAAGTGTTGGAAGAGACCTTAAGTGTTTCCAAACTAATGAATAACTTGAGCTTAATCTTTGTAAAGAAAGGAAGCAATTTATCTAAGCTTTTTAAAAACATTTTAAAGAAAATCATTTATGTTTTGTTTGTTTGTTTTGTTTTCTCTTTTCTTTTAAGGTTCTCACTGTATATGTTAAAACGTAGAGTTTAGTTTGCACATCATTTACTTATTTCTGTAGTGACTTTACTTTGCTCTTGTAATTCATATGTAATGAGTAGAAGTATTGCATCCTTTTTGGCTGCAATATAATACCGGAAGAAAACACATAATTTAGTATTTTGGCAAACAAATATATATCTCTTGCTCAATTCGCTCTCCTACTCCCTATCTCGGCTTGACATCTCTGACACTTGAACAGAAAACCGCACAAACATAGATAAAGAAGCCAAGAATATATATAAGAAAAAGAGTTGAAAGGAGGAAAAGTAAACCGAAAAAGCATTTCATGCACATATATATATATATATGTGTGTGTATGTGTATATGTGTGTAAAAGCGTGAGTGCCTATATATATATATGCTGTTGCCTTTGTTAATGTTAGAGAGATGTTGTGGTTTTCGTGTAGGTCCATTAACTGGCACAATTGCCTTAAAATTGAACAAACAAGATTCTCTAAACATACTTAACTATGTATCCATATGCTGAACGTATAAATATATTAGACCAACCCAGGATAGTGTGAATAAGTATGCAATAGAGAAAATTAGTCGAGAAAGAGGTACAACATTAAGCAACACATTATAAAACCGCATACAACAATAAACACACACACACACACACACATACACAAACAAACACAAACAAACACACGGTTTAAACATAAGGTCATTCATCTTTATGCCAAGATGTGTTTTTCCTATTAATTCTCAATAATGTCTAGAGTTCAGACTTACGGATAGGTGTATCTACACCACTAGCATGCATCGTTACAAACGTGCATATATATATATATGTAATCGTGTGTCATTGCATACAGTAACAACCATTGTACTATAGATAAAATCTTTGATTTATAATGTAAATGCTCTGGTGTGTCTTACATGTGTGAATAACTGTAATACTTTAATGTTAAGAGATTTTCTGCATCTTCTCCATGATTAATAAAAAAAAGAAAAGGCAAAAAAAAAAACAAAATAGGAAAAAGAAACGATAACGATTTTTAAATAAATAAAAATAAATATTTGTTATTTAATGAAAAGCTAACAGGATTCTTTTTCTTTTTTTTTTTTTTTTTTTGCTTCTCTTAGAGTTCTGTGTCAGCTTTTTAGCAAAAACCAAAGTTTTCTTATGATTCTCTAAGTGTCAGCCATCACCATCATCATCATCACCATCATCATCATCATCATCATCATCATCATCATCATCATCATTGTCATCAGCAGCAGCATTAGAAAAAAAAGGCTTTAAAATCTCTACAACACACAGGCATACTCTTATAAATAACCACAAATTGCTTTCGAACAAAAATCTAATTGTTTGCTTCATTATTGAAGTGTGTTTGTGTGTGTGTTTCTGCGTGAGCCTACATATACGTGTGCGTGTATGTCTAATTGTAGTTGTTGCTATTGTTTGCATTGTTTTGTTTTTGTATTTATAACTTTGGCATTTGCCAAAAACCCTAATTGCAATTGTTTGTCTGGGCCCGTAAACACAAATGCACACAAACGTCTATATAGGTATATAGATATATATATATATATATATATATATATATATATATATACTAATAACTCCAACAACAAAAAAAAAATAATAATTGTCGGTAAACAGGTAATCGTATGTATATTTATATATATCGTGTGTATATATATATATATAGAAATACGTATGTATAACTTTTGGTTTTGTGGTCTTATATCGGGAACAATTTTCTATTTATATGTTTGTGACAGGTGTTACTATTTAACACATAAGAATGTGTCACGCAATTATTTCACCACAGAAAACAATCATGATATATGTTAGATGATGAGACCGATGATATATACTTTAAAAAGAAAATGTTCTAATTTTGATGTAAACGACGATAAGAAGACGATGTAGACTAGCATTTTATTCGATGTTTTTCAGTTGGTCACGTTGTTGCCCTAGTGTTAGTATGCATTACATTGAATTGTTAAGCAAACTATTAGTAAAAGAAAACGAAAAATTTCGATAACAGCGCGATTGGATTTCTCGAATCCAAACCAATCACTTACTAGATTGGTAATTAGTGCTCTTTCGAGCAATCCCACAGTCATCTCTATGACTGGTAGTGCCCGTAGCATGTACTGGAAAGTAGAAGGCTTGCCATTGATATAAATAGCGAAAGAAAACAAATGAAAACTCTATAGAGAGCCAGCGTAGCCCGCAATTAAACATTCCACTCCATCCTACAGATATGCATATAACGATTTTTCAAAATGAGGCATAATATGAGGCCGATCCAAATCGTTGCCAATAGCACGTCAGTGCACGAAATTTTATCAAAATAACTCAATACACGCGGCCAGGTCGACAGACAAGCTTAACTCAATCGGCACAATAAGAGTTGGGCCTATCTCAAGTCCTTCCGGTTGTTGCACACGTCCGCAAAAACTTAATATGCCCTTGTATCACAAGAGGTGTGGGGCGCATTATTTTTGTCGAATTATCCCGATAGGGTCATTATTGGTTAGATTTCTTTTAAAAAATTCCAATCACTTGCACAGTATACACAAGTAAGCAGAAGAAGAAAAACAGCTAAATCGACGACAGAGAGTCGACCCTGTCCCTCAATTACTTAAGTGTCAGTTACTTCTTTCTTAACTAATCCTTTAGTCACTTCCAACACCGACTGGTAATCTTTCTCTGTGTCTATTGGTAAGTCAGAAACCCTGACCTGAGTGAATCTGACTGATATGCCGAGTTTAGTAGAACCTTTATCTCGCATGTATCGAAAGCATAGATTTTTCGAATATACCGTAGACCCGTCAACTTTACAGCTAAATTTCCCATAACATGCTTATGCACTATTAGACGGAACGGCATAGGGTCCAGCGTGAGTTGAACCTTCTCATGAGATATGCGTATAATGCAAGCACTTTGCTAACGGCTTGGCCTCCTAACAAACGTAACGATACGTTACGAATGTTGTTGTCTTTTTTTTTTTCTTTATTATGAGAGGATAGTTATTGACACAAGTTCTTGGTGAATCTAGAATATCTCTTAATGATAAATCGTATCGGTCTGGCCATTTTGCAAAATGACACAATTCGGCATAAAAGAGCATAATTAAGCAAACGAATTAGAAAGGTATGCTAACTTCACGGATCAATTTTGAAAATGAGCCTCGTTCAACACCACAAACACGTCTATTGCAAGTTGGAAAACTTGCAACAATTAAGTGGATTAACGCAGAAAGAGTGAATTCAATGATTTCGATAGCTTTTGCACATTAAATTTTCATTCGCTAAAAGTTTCATTGATGTTTGCTTTAGTTTCACAACTCTAACGAAATGATGTAACACTGTAGACAGCAAGCTTCGATCTTTATCATAATGCATTTTTTCTTTTGTTGTTGTTGTTTTTTGTCGATTTTCAAAACGCACAATTAAAGGACGGGTGGATGGTTTACCTCATTACTTCAAGTTATTGCGGAAAGTATTAGAAAACGAAAGGAAATTTACAGAGAACATGTTTCATCCAAATACGTAGAAGCTTCACGAAAAATGATATTTGGGTTTTTAGAAAAAAAATATATATATGTATATATAGGTGAAGCCGCAAACATTCGCAAACGGAAGAACCGAAACGAGTCTTGAATAAAAATCCACATTACACTGTTAAAAGATAGTAGAAGCTATGAATGATGTTAAATGTTGAAAATGATGGAAAGCGCAAATAGTGTTAAACGATTGCTATACAAAGTGAAGGCGAGAATAGGAAAAACGTAACTTTTTTACTTTGTTGTAGTTACTGGTCAGTGCCGTGGCAAAAGGCTGTACACTCAATGTTTAGTAAACACTTCAAGTACTTTCCATACTTATGCGAAAAACTCAGGAAGCAAGTATTTTTCGACTTTTCGTGTTAGGCTTGTAAAGCCGATTTGACGGAGGATCGAGGACGATATCTTGTCATTATGAAATGACCAAACTCTCGATAATATTAGTGAAAAAATTGTATTTAAAGTCTTTAATGCAAAATAAGATATCGTCTGCTTTGTTGTGTTTTGCGCACATGCATACACATCTAAATACGCCTACGTTCACCCAATTACTATACGGATGCTTCCCGCTCAGAAAGCACTAGCAAATAAAATCAACCTAATAATGCACGCAAAAGTTACTGTTAAGCAATTGCTGGTGAATTCCCCAACCAGGCACCCACACCGCACACATAGGCAAAATATACAAATACATCTTCATTCATTCATAACAAACAAGAGTACAGTTGTAAAACACTGATTAGAGCAGTCGTAGCTGTGGTAGCGCTACACATCCGTTCTTTTCCGTTTATACGTATGTGCAAGTGAATGCGTATCCATTTCAAAATTTAAAACCGAAATAAAAATAGAAAAGTAAGCAAATGCAAAAGCATAATAACAACAACAAGAGCAACAACGGCCCCAGCCTCTAAGCAACATCAAGAGCGGCAACAGCAGTAGCAGGAGCAGTATTAGCAATAGATAACATTCGTAACAATGTACTAAGTTTCTGCAGTTGTTATACATGACAGCCACTCTTACTCACACACACACACACACACACACTCACACTCATCCAAGCGTGCATATACAATTATCTGCACACATGAATCCATATACATGCAGATAAAGAAAATAATTTGGCTCAGCTGTTACCGATTTTTCTTTACGGAGCCAAAAAAAAAGAAAAAAATAAATAAATAAATAAATAGAAGGAAAAGAAAAAAAGCGGAAACGAAATATGTGACTTTCGTAAAAATAACAGCAATTGCTACAAAATGAAAAAGATAAAATTTTTCCATATGTTGTTGCTGTTGCTGTTGCTGTTGCTGTTGCTGTTGCTTTTGTTAGTGTTACTCTTACTGTTACCAGGAGAGAAATACTTAAAATTCCTTTTTTGTCTTATTGTTGTAAAATTGTTTTGTGGTTATGTGGTTTCCTTTAAGCATACTCTACTACCAGCATAACGTATCACTTTTCACCCAAGTCATATGTAGATAACCGTTTTTTTTTTTCTGCCTCTTCTTCTTCTTTTTTCTTTTTATTTGAAAAATACATTTGAATTGTCTTCTCGAGCAAAATAATAGGAGGAGAAGGAAGTGTAAAAGAAAAAAAAAAAAAAAAGAAGAAGAAGAAGAAGAACATATATATGAAAAACATAAACCTAAGACCAAAATTACAACCGCAATGCGTCATTTATCTATATAAACAGATGCAATGCATTCCAGTTACACTTGCTATAGTATCGGTCATCGATTTCACGATTGTACATAGATATGCGTGAAAAAAGATACAATTGCTTTAGCATTTGAATAACTTCTTATGCATTATGAATAAATTTTTTTTTTTTTAAATTAATTTGATGTCAGAACAAGTGCTCAGAACTTTACATATACTCACAAATACGCCCGCATACATGCACGCGGATTTGCGCGCGCACCTGACCTCATCCAACAGGTGGCAAGCGCGACAGGAAAATTCGTCGAAAGGTAGTTGGGCGTTTTCCGAAAACGGCATGATAAGGTAAACCACTATCTCACGCGGTTTCTAGCTGCTCATGATTACTTCCGAGATTATCTACAGAGATTCGAACATGATAGTTCATAAGAATGTTCTAGCCGTGCAAGCATGGAAGAGGATATGTGGCATGTGATGGTCAATTACCCAAAATTTGGATCCCCACGAGCTATTAAAGAACATGGTTGAAAACTCTAAAGAATGGGACATTGCGAACAGTTTCGAGACCCACGTGTTCCAAGAGTCAAGTCCGCTGGAAAGGCGGTGTAAATCTGTAAGATAATGCGCTAAGTTCCATCACACGCACATCACTGACTACAATCACCATCCGCGAGGTAATACCTCGGGATTGTCCTGTCAACAAGAGAGATAAACGAATTGGATGCGGGGGACAGTTGTAGTAAATAGGTACCCTGGATGACAGTGTCACGTGAAATGAACACTGTGTTCATCAATTTTAGCAAATCTAATCTAATCTAATCCATATTAGGCTGAAACGTGACAACAAAAACTCGTATACAAATAACTGAAGAAATAAGAAGAGAAGGTTAAGTAAATGGAACACTATGCGAAATATATATTCGTTTAAAAATAAACAACAGCAATTGGAAATGTTGCAATGTTGTTGGGGTGCGAGTTTACTGATAAAACATTTGACTACAAATTTAAAGCATAGTTGCTTCCCGCTACTTAACTTTTGCTCTACTCGCAAAAGCCCGGTTTTCGAAAATATTACAAATTTTAAATATCTTTTCATCCGACAACTTTGCCTAACCCACTCATATGCAAATCCATAAATTTGAAGAAGTGAAGGAGTAAATTGAACTGAGTGAGAGTACATTTTCGTCAGTAATTGTCTTTCATCCTTTGAGGAGTTGCTTCAATTTTAAAGCGTACAAAAAGGAAACATTTCTTCTGCATCCTTTGTCTTAACACAATAAACTAAATATGTTGTTTTATTAATTATGAAAAAAACCAAATCAGGAGCAGCTTTGTTTTTAATTCAAAAATTTTGTAGGAACAATGGCCCAATGGTCATAAATCGTCGGCTTGCACCATAAAAAAATTTATACAAAATTCCTTTTTAATAAAACATATCGATCAATAATTCCCGGGACAGACATTTAGATGTCTTCTTGAAAAGAAGAACCTGGCCCCCTCTAAAAGAGGTTTTTCTCAACCAATGCGTAATAAAATGTGATGCCACCTCAATTATTTGCTTACGAGCAAATGGTTTCAAAACAGTGGAAATATCCGAATTTCGTTCGTTGATTAACGATTGATCTTTGAGATGAATAAATACCGTCCAAATTCAACCTTGGTCTTAAAAGGCCAATGTCAACGATTCTGCACCAAAAACAACAATTCGTCCGAGATTTGTTGATTTGAAAAGAGGTCGCACGGACACCGATGAGGTTGAAAGCGAAAAATGTCAAAATTCCTAGCAATTGAACAGCGAACGTGCAATGGATAGCTGACATTGTAAGGAAATCAAAAGACTGTGCATTCAATCTTTTTCATGAAAATTTCGAACAAAAGAAACTGCTTTCCCGAATGGGTATCGACCTTGCTTACAGCACTGGTGTTCCAAGTCGACAGTCACGCTGACATAATTTCATGAATTGCTATCACAACAACTGCTTGCAAATGTTAAATAATTTCGATCAAATCATAAGGTCCTTGCAGAAGCTGAAGCGTATTATCACGGCCCAGGGTCTTGAGAAAACCTTCTATAATAAAACGATCGAAGAGTTAGACGTGATTTGCAATCATGTTGATGAGGAAAAGCGAGTTTTGCAAAATGCCAATATATGCGCAGCTTTCACTTGGTCCCGTAAATTATTGACTAATGCATTAAATCCTGTAGAATCAAAAAATACAATATTTTGGATTCTGTACGTAAAAGTAAAAATTAAGCAAAAAGTTGAAAATTTATGTGAATGAAAATATTTATTGGAGAACGCGATTACACGATACCTCAGTCCATTTCTAAATCGTCGACAGTGTTCGCGACTTCTGCCAACACACAACCGAATATTCTCAACTAGAAATAAATTTTAATCCTACGAACACTTACACGCAGATTCTCTTAGATGCTGACCTGAGTTGCATATGCTACCAACAACTCAGTTAATGAATTAAAATAAAATTTTCTTATTTCCGGATTCTCACAAGTCCAAAGTGTCAATTTATCAGTTTATGCATATGTCGTGTTGAGTTCTGCTAATGATGATTGGAGGTCTTTGCAAGAAAACATTCTCAACTATCCAAATAATGTGTATATTTAAACATATGAATGTTGTCCGTTTTAATTAGTAATAATCAAAAAGGTGGGGTGATAATCTCTTCAAGCGAAAAACATGAAGAATTTCATAGAATTTCAAATGAATGCAATTTATTTATGTTTTATTTTGCGCTCTGGAGACAATCTTGTTAACTTGTTAATATTTATGTCCATGTACAATGGAAAGAAAAGACTGCTGGTTGCTGGTTACTGGTTGCTCGTTGCTGCACTCAAGTAAAACAAGCAAGAAAATTGTGCCCGGCTGTGAACGAATTTTCTATAGCCACCAACCGGGTATCTTTTAAACGGCAACTAAGAGAAGTGAAAAAACAAGAAAAAACTTTCGAAAGTCTAGAAAGTGTGTCTGAAGTCTTTCATTTATGTTGGAAAACATGTGAACATTTTTCTGTATTAGTTTATGAGTAATGAGCGAAAAAAAATCTAGAAAGAAGAGATATCTTTCAGTTTATGTTGGGCGTGTCCTTTAGCTAATTTCGCCGATTGCATGATTATAATAAATTGTAAGAATGTTTACCACAGATATTGAACAGACAAAGAGACGGACATAGTGAAGTCAGTTCAGAGTTTAACGTTTACATGATAAGATCGCATAAAGCTCTCGTTGAGTGTTGCAAACGAACGACAAAACGAATATAACCCCAACGGTCGGCGGTGAATATGAAAACAAATAGTTGCACGTGCAACGAGTTCTAGTGTACTAAGAGAAAAGTTTTCATATAACGAAACAATGCGAGAGAGATGAACGCAACGCAAGGATATGTTCAAGTAAGTAGAAATAGAATTAATTGGAAACCATTGCTTGCTTGTATTATTTTAACAGAAAATTTACAATTGACCTAACGAAGACAACATAGTAACGTTGTAATAGAAACGTAATAGGAACGTAAAGTTGTTTTTTTTTTTTGAAAGTTAACATAATTTAGTTAGCGAGTTCATTACCAAGCCATTCGAAATAAAATGTTTTCAGTTTAAGAAAATAAGTTTCTTTCAGCTAAACATGTAATCTACGTGTTATTCGCATAACACGTCCGCCCACATCCGTACATGTTCTGAACTATAACTGTCTCAGAATATTGAAAAAAATAGCTCACAATATTTTCTATCAAATGTTATTAGCTTAAGAAAACACTTCGTGTCGCGCAACGTTGAAAACCCAGAGCCATCAGATCGCATTAGGTAGTGTATGAGAAGCGATATTTTTCGTAAATAATTGAAAAGAAGAAAAACATAGTAGGTTTTGAAAATGATTCAAAATCCTTGAAAAATTGTTCCTTGTGTGACATAATTACGATCGAGGCGATAAGTATTCGAAAGCATGCTAGAAAAGGCAGCGCATTTATGATGAAGCGACTTGAACAAAATCAGTGCAATGTGAATGATAGACTCGTTTTAAATCATTTCATTTCCATGTTGAAGGCACGCCGCCTTCAGATCGAGTAATCGTGTTTACAGTCGTCGACGTCTTGTGGGAAAAAAAAAGAGAAAAAAAACAATAGAAAGGTGGGAATAGTTCATCATATGATATCACTGCGGGACCAAACGTTGACCAGTAATTAATCTTGATTTGTTTGAATGTAGGGAGAAGCTCGATATTTCGGTGTCAAATTAATTAAAATTTTGTAGACCGAATTTCCATATCCCAAAGCCTAGTTGCCTTAGTGTCGAACCTTGGAGACATCTTGAAAATACCTGGGTAGGTTAATAACAATGAAGCGACTGGATAAAAAGTCCAGTTTACTTATTCACGTCTATTTTTATGCGCTAAGCGATGCTTGATAAAATTTTCTTAGCCACGCAACGAATCTCAGTCTTTAATGTACAGGCGAATAAGCGATAAGCCTGCAGAGAAAATATATTTTGTTTTTTATTGCATTTTCGCTTCCTACGTGTTCTTCTTCGGTGTGCTTACGTTAAGCTTTGTATCTTCGCAAGTATTTTATACTTCGTTCCTCTTCATTTCTTATTTTCATTTCATAAATAGTAAATGCATTAAAATCTGCAAACGTTACTCTTTCGCTAAACGAGAAAAGTATTATTAGAAAAACATTGCAAATAAGATAAGACACGATTCCTTTTGCGGTTACTTTGTTGCAAGTGCCTTTGAGGGATTATACAATTAGTTTAATTATAAAATGTTTTATGTGTTTTTTCTCAGTTCTGCGCATTTACTTTTCTAATTAAATGCAACTTAAAATCAAACAATTCGGCCAGCACTAGAAGATAATGTAAATAACTTTGTATTGCACAGACCTTGACCGCTACGCATAACAAACAGTTTTAATTTGGTAATCACTTACCATAGCTGATATTCGCATTTCCATGCATATAAGATTTGCCCGTCCCTTCGTAACCGCATTACACAATTCGTATAGGATAACACGGCAAAGGCGATAAAACCAAGTCCTTCCGTTTCTCTTTTCACTTTTGTTTGTAGTTTTTTTCATCCGCTCAGAAACCTCCAACCGACGTAAGCAAGGCGGGTACAATGACGTATTTTTCACATCGCTTTAAAATACCTGCGATCTTGGCTGCATGGGAAGACAAAGCGAGTATGTATTCGGTCGAGCGAAAGTCATTTTGTATTTTCATGACCAGCACAGCAACCAAGAGGTGCTAAGTTTGTTACATTAATGCTGCCGATAGAAAAGTTGGTGGGCATTACTTCTCCTGTGCGTGTGCGACGTATTTGTTTGTCATCGTAGTTCATCCTGTGAACCGATTTCTTTCAGATATTTTGATGAGGACTTCATTGACTTTGCCACTTAAAATCCTGCCTTTATATTGTAGATCGATGTCACATGGTCGATTGACACAAGTTATTCTCGTCTGAATCAATAGAGGTTGTTGTTGCGCACAGGAGTTCGTTAATTAACACCAGGAAGGAAGGAAAAGGGAGAAGAAAGAGCGAGAAACAAAGTCGAAGACCAATTATTACCTTGAAATGTTTGGAAGCGAGAAATCGCCCTAGGGTGAGCCTCGAGGGGAACTCATGTTTTGTATACGTATTCACTGCGATAATGAAAACAAGATTAAGATTTTACTTGACTTAGAGAGAAACTTTTATATCAAATTATAACTAACACGCAAGCGTAACTATTCTATCAAATAATTAGAGGAAAGCACGTACGGCGGCATTGTTCGCGCACAACACGCACGTACGCCTATGTAGTTAGAAGGGTTCTTCCGTTGATCAAGGCAATATATATAATATATGAGATTACTTTGAGTGTACTTTGAGCGTAGAGAGTAGCTTGAGAGTACTTTTTCAGAGTGCGAGTACATCATGTTTTTTTTTGTTTTTTTCTACACATTTCCAAAGAATGAATCGGATTAACCATGTCCGTCTGTCCGTTTGTGTAAAGTGTCTTTTAAACATTATTCTGGTTGGAAAGATAAAGATATTGTCTTGAAATTTGGCAGAAACATTGCAAGTTCTTGTAATGCATGCAGCCTGGTATTAAAATGGTCCACATTGGCCCATTGCGTTGCTTAGCCCAATATAGTTTTCTTATTGGTCTTTTAATATGATCAATTACCCGGGGAAAGCCTTCTATACGTGTAACACGGTGACGGTCAAAAAGAAATGAGGAAGAAGGAAGGGATACTGAGTAGCAGCAGTCTAGCGGCTGCGTGCCCAATCGGTAAATGCAATGCCTTTAGCTGCTATGGCTATGGCAACACTAACTTGTGCATAAACAGTGATGCCATTGTTTAGTGTTTTATGTCAGTTCAAGGAATTTTAATAGCACTTTTGCACTAAAGGAAATCAGGGATAAACATGAAGTTGCTTTTATTTAGTTTATTTGTTTTTTTTTAATTTCTGATTAAAAATGTGCATATAATTCACTGATTCATTATATATTTTTAGACTTTACAAGTACTTGATGAATTTTATATCGAACCTGGATTGTTAAAGTATTAGGAAAACATGTAAATGAAATTTGAAAATGTGTTTAGCGAAGAAAGCTCTTAGTTATAAATACGCTTTTCATTTATAATACAAAAGAGGTTTCGTCTCAAAATGTTAAGTATTTTTTTTAAATTTTTTTGAATGTAAAGTAACTGAAAAGAAACACGCCTTTACTGCTAATTAAAACGCAATTAAAGAATTCTTTTTGCAAACTTCATTACTTATGGTAACGATTTGTCAAGTGAAGGCAGACGTAAGCAACGCTCGGAACGACTTGCGATGAATCCTTCTCCTATTATCCCATATCGACTCAGAAACTTGTTTTTGTGCTCGCCCATCTGTCAGCCTATCTATCAGAGCGATATTTTGATGATATGTGGAACATCGACGAGTTATAAATTTGACTTGTTTAACAGACCCTTTCCACATATATATCGGGCTTTGAATAGGTCGCGATATGAAAAGTGTTCTCTATTTTCTGCATTTTTTCACAAAAACTCGGTAAAAAGTAGTACTTTGCCATATACGATAAATGTAAAAAATGTTGATGCAATAAAACAAATTTTTTAATCCCTCTAAGCGTAAAGGCCCTCACAAGATATAAGCTTCCTAATGACAACCAAATATAGTTGCTTGTGTTTTATGGAACGATGCATGATACGAAACAATGTCTTAATATAAAAATTTAGAGTAAAAAATTTCATCTACTTTTCGTAGCCCTTCTCGTTTATACGAGAATACGCGTGAAAAGCAAAATCTCGCTAAGGTAACAAAGTATAATTTTTGATATGTTATCACGAAAAAAGGTAAATAATTGTATTAGGCGAAGTGACGTAGAGTACTTAATGATTGACCTTACCCAACTAAGGCACGATCCGATTATTTGAAAGTTGAAAAGTTCTGTTCTCACAATTTGACAGCAAGAATGAGTTGAAAGTTGCCACAAAGTATTTTCATTTTATTTGAGCATTTCCGCTTCGTACACACAAGAGAGTATGTAAAGCTTTTTACATTCCAAGTGAAGTAAGTTGAAGTGATAGTTCGCATCGCTACAGAGCGCAACAAGTCATATAAGAGAAGCTTGTTAAGATCGCCGATAAAAAAAAAACTTTGCAATGTTAGCGAACACAATCTCAAAAACCTTTGTGATGACGATTTTCATTTTCAGTGAGAAAGCCCGCCGCTTAGGAACTACAAATATGCAGATGTAATATTTAATTAAACATCTCCTTTACCTACAATACTCCATGACCTCTATCGTGCCCGCTCATATAGGGCACATCTCCGCAGTAGTTGGCTATATCCAAAAAAAAAGTCCTTAAGTAATTTGAGCCAAACTAGTGCAACTCATAAGCTTCCTGGCAAGGCAAAATGATGTGCAAGAAAACAGCTGAGATCTCATTAGTTTACGTTCCAGTAACAGTACTACTATCAGTACTACTGGTGATCTTTAATACACTACAACTTGGATTTACCGCACCTAGCGTGTGCATAGATGTCCAATAAGTCAGTTTACGAATCAACGCGCAATACTTTTGGAAATGTAATTAAGATGTCAAAGGTTCGCAGTAGAGGGCGTATAAGGTATGACATCATATTATGTAATACTTGGCATGACAACTTTACCTCTCATGCTTAACGCCAAAGTATGTATATATGATCTCGTCGTCTCTTTGTGCTTCAAATACGAAATATAAAAATCAATCCTGAGAGAAGCGCTACTGCGTCGTGACAGACGAAAAACAAGACTGAGGAGGAAGCCGAATAATCATACAGCAAAAATTCTGAACCCGGCTTTGTGAGATTAGCTATTGTAAGCCGCTCTATACATTTGTGTGGAAAAAGCTACCGACGGTAAATGATGCAATTAAATCGGTTGTTATGATAAAGCCAACCGAGCTATGTCGTGCGGAAAAAGACGATATTTACTTTCCAGCAGGACTCGCTGTTTCCGTTGTTACGTCTCATTTTCCTAAGGCCTTTTAGGAAATGTTAAAAAAGCTGAATCCTGCTATCTGTTGCTATTGATTGCTTGTCTAAGCAACGCTTTCATTCTTTGAATGATGCCGGAAACTGGCCGATTCATAGGTAGTTCCAAACGGGCAAACTGCTTAACACTCGACCTAGCTTCGCGTGAAATAGCTCTTAACATTTAATTAGAATAAGTTTTGTAAAAATTCTGCCGAATTTTGATTATAATTCTGATGTGTAGCAGAAGTTGGCGCACGCTAGGACAAACTGAGCGGCATACAGCTGTTGTATTTCTTAAGAGAGTCGTAAAGCAAAGTTCTACTCTTGACGAAAATTAAGTGTTTTTTTGTGTTTTTGTTTTTTTTTTTTTTGGAAATATTAAATTGGAAATGTCTTTCAACAGGCGCAGTTCTCTCTGTGTGCTGGCTGTAGTGTAGACAGACGAGCTTAGCTGTAATCATTTCACATTCTATGTGTGTTTTAACTATTTTTTAGTTCTACCAACCAACAACACTAACAAGATAAAGTTCATATATTTTATGTTTACAGTGAAGTAAAGCGTAAAAGCTGAATATTCTAATCAAAAGGCGAGCGGAAAATATGCAATAAAAAACAAGTACATAGATTTTTGTAGAACTTATGTTTAAGGAAAAAAAAAAAAATGAAAAAAAGTAAGAATGCCCTTTAGCGTTTGAACAACGGACTGAAAGGCAAGAAAAAGTCTTATCATTTACATGCTGCCAGCCCCTGCTATGCATACAAATGCATAAACATACGTGCATACATGTCTATATAAAACGACACTTGACAGCTATTTTTCACTTCTATTGAAAACAGTCAATTTTTATACCCACGACCAAAGGATTAGGGTATGCTCAGTCTGTCATAATACTTGCAACGCCTAAATGGAAGCCTCAGAGGTATACTCTTAGTCTGTCCGTCTTTACGTCCATGTATTTCTGTGTATCGGTGTGGTGTATGTTGTTGACAGCGCCCTCGCCACAAAAATTAAAATATCGACTTCAAATTTAGTAGAAATATAGGAAGTTTCTGCACACAGGTTGGTATTGAAAATGGGTCAGAGCACAACACCGCAGCAAAGTGTAAGCTGTGCTTGACTCTGTTTTTCTAAGGAAAAAGTTCTGTGTTTTTGCTCATTATTCATAAATTGTAAAAAGTAGAAGGCTAGGAAACTCTACCATTTATGTGCGAAAGTGGAATAAATCGACCATGCCCACAAAAAGTTCTAAATTATTAAGTTTTATTTTTTTTTCACTTTCTTGAAACGGTACAATTATTTTGTAGAGTTCTCAAATGAAGATTAACTGCCTAAAACCGCGCGAATTTTCACATAAATATGACGGACACCACGACTCGGTGCATTGACTTTTTTTCTTAATAATACCAGCGATATCGATATCAAATACGTTTACTATGTTGATTCTACATTAACATGGGTGATGGACGCCACGACATGGTGCATTCAATTTTTGTTAACAATACCTGTTAGTGCACTAAAAGAAGAAGAAGATAAATTTTATCCCATTCACTTTTTTATAACCATAAATAAAAGAATGGGGCACTAAAGATTTTAATGGTGGTGGGTGTGGGAGATTCGGCCCCAGCCGAATATAAATTTCTTACTTGTTTTTTTATATATTTATTTTTGCGTTCTTTTTGCGATTCATTTTCTTCCATCCAAAAGGTTAAAAATAAAAACATAATCTCCAGTATTTTAATAAATAAGAAAAGTGAACAAGCAAAGAAGTGAATAACGAAAACGTACCTTTTCTCCTTTCGCATAACTTATAATAAATATAACAAATTATATACAATCCCGTAAAAATTGTAAAAATAAGAAAATGGTAACACCCTGCTGCCGGGAGATTCGTTGAACGTACTTAACTGCACATAAGTAGCTCTACTGTTTTGAATTTTCCTATAGAAGTGTTTTACGTTCTTCTTAATTTTCTATTTTTTTTATTTTATTTTCACTTCTTCCTCTTGATTATAATTTGTAGATGAAGCAATTTATTTATGAGCAAGAAAACAAAAAGTGAATGAGAAACTTCGCCTTAAGATGAAACATTAACGCCCATCTATAAAATGCACGGGTTTTTTTTTTTTTATTTTGATTTTGTGATAGCAAAGTCAAATCGAATTCGAGATCGGTAATTGATCACGAGTTCCGAGAGACTGAGGATCTAAGTTGCCAACACAAATTTGAATTGTTTGCATATATATTTTAATTTCTTTTGATAATTGTACGATAAATAATACGCCATTTACTGTCAGTCAGACCACAGTACATTTATTCAGTTTTTGTTGTTTAATCCAATGTCTCCGATTTGGAGAGTAGCGGAAAAAGCCGACAAGTTGATAGGCTAAATGAACTCGGAGTTTAGTGCAAATCAGGACTGCGTAGACCAGATGCTCTTCAGTCGTGACATTTGTTTCGCCTTCCTTCGGGTTTTTGAAAGCCTCTCAACTTTTCGAACCAATTAAACTTTTTTATTAACTCACTTCGCGGTCCGAAGAGTTACACATCTTGCGAAAATGTAATTTCTGTCGAAGATTAATTTCAGAGATATCCACTTACGACCTAATGACCTGGCCCTGTGAACATCACACATTAGAACTTTTTTCTCGTACAAAATTGAAATGAAATTGATATTGCGATTCAACCTAAGGCGCAATTCTACCGTAGCGTTATTCTCTTTTTTTCGAAATAGATAAAAACATAATGGAATAATAATTATTTTCTTTCTATTAAGTACATATTTAAATACAAATTCAAAGACATCTTTTGCAAAATGTTAAAAACTGACAACACTGAAGCAATTCTTGCGAGCCATGTTTAATTTAAGAGAGTTAAGGGAAATCTGAAAATTCTAAAAATAGAAAAGAAACATTCAATCCACGTATTCGAATTCGGGTAAATACACAAAATTTATTATGCCTTAGTCGAATGCATTATTAATATAAAAATCCTCTTCACAAATTTCTAACTCTTGAGTAGAAGCACTGCGATTCCTTGCCTACCGCTTTCAGCCTAACTTATCTATCTAACGGTCGTCTCAATACACTAAACTACTTTTGTATCGAAATGCTTTTAAATGAATAGAAATATTTTGTAAAGATCTGTGGTAACGGAAAAAAGAAGACGTTCTCCTTGGAACACTCGATGAAAACAGTTTCTTTAACGGACCCCTTGGAGTACTCGATGAAAACAATTTCCTTAAGGCGAGCAACTTCTCTTCGCATGTGTTAGCGGGTTCGAAGCACCTGTTAAGCCAATAAAAAAAATCTACAGTGTTATTGCCTTCTAAGATCATTGCTAGCTACTGGGTCGAGAAACATTCAGCTGAAAGCATTATAACATATTCCCTATCTTAACATGTCCATTACATGACATTACGGCACCCTTCCAATAGATCTCCCAAAGTGATCTTTTTTCTTCTGTTAAGATTTTTTTCATGACTTTTGTTTACTATATATGTTACAATAAATGAATTGGCAGCGAAAAAAAGCTTTACCTAGCACGAAGTGCGGCTTAAAGAGCTTGATTTTCTCTAATATATAAAAATCGCGTTGAAAGAAACAGATATTTCATTGTATTCGGCTGTAGCTGAATTTTTGATATCCCATATCCATCATTTTTATCGAGTTCATGTCGCAGTTTAAAACATCAATTTTTCTTTTGTTATTGAATTGTTCTCAGTGTATCTTACATTGTCGGCATGTACTTTGACCGATTTTGGTCATTTTCAAGGCAACGAATGTGGGGAAGTTCGCCACTGTAAATGGGGATGTATACAACACCAAGAAGGACTTAAGATAGACGTAGCTTTTATTGTACTGATCGACACAGAAAGGTGATTCTAAGTTTGTCTGTCCGTTTAATATCAGCCAATGTATTTTTGTGTTCTATGTACAGGTCGTAGTGTTTAAGGTATTGTCATGAAATTCGGCACAACATATGGGTTTTGACCCAAGGGGGCACTATTCAAAATGGTTCGGATCGGACCACTTTTTCGAACCCCTTTCCATTTAAGGACTTATTTTAAAAAACTCCTCATATGAACTGACCTGCATTAAGCGAAGTGGTGTAAGGTATTTAACGGTAGCCCATGGCCCACTACAATGCTTTCACTCAGTTTCGTATAATATTCTAAGACAAGAGAGACAGAGATTTTTTAATATTTGAAAAACTAGGAAAAACTTCATGACGTTTTACACTAAAACTGAATTACATTCTTTTTACATTTTCGATTAACTTTATTTAACCAAAGTTCTCGCAGGCCTCTTTGGAAGTTACCTTTACACCATTAAGAACTATATGCAGAAAGTGAAACAAATGATATTTCGACGGGGCACAGACAGTATGAGGTATCAAAATTGCCCAAGCTTACCTCACTCAATTTATGTCAAGTAATTGAAAATGTGTGTCATCTGGCACTGTTGCAGTAGAAAGCGAACACTTTCCCATTGATCAGTTATGGACGTTATAACGCAATTGCTTCCTTCAATCGCGTTAGTTGCGGTCAGTAAAGGTTGAAATCAGACATTTTTAGTGGACCACCCTAACTCTAGCTCTTAGGCGAAGGCTACTAGGAAATGTTCGAATTTTTAACTGAGATTGTTTTCTGACGTGAATGTGAGCCAGTTGTGTCTACATTTAAACCAACCTTAAGATAGTAAGTATACGCCGGGTTTCTCTACTGCGTACGTTATGGTTTATTGCTTAATGCTGGGGCGGGTGCTGGTTAGATCATGTCCATTTTAAAGCTTGTTCTATGGCCATCAACCAATTGCCTATAGCTAACGCAACGCAAACGAGAGAGAGAGACAAAACCAAATGGAGGTAGAAGCTTACGCTGATCGAGAACATATACACACACTGGGGAAAGTTCCGATGCGTATTTCTAGTTGTAGGAAACTCAAGAAAAATTTTGACACACTTCTCTGTCTCGGCATAATATAAACGAAAAAACATTAAAAATAATAAGAGATAAAAATTTATTGCAATCCTAACTTTGAGTTAACGTAAATAAGACTACACTTTCTCTTATAATAAAGTTCGTCAATTTTTATTATGCTTATGGTATTTACTGATTATTTAAAGGTCGACTTGTACGCAATGCAATTTCATATCGTAAACTATTTCGATTTTAATCCATAGATGACTTAGCCGTTCTATGTCGTGCGTAGAGTCGTATGTGGAATATGAAAAATTGAGTTTAGCTGACAAATGAAGTCGTAAAATCATTTATAAAAACTGTCGTTAGACCAAAGTAGAGAGGAAGTAAGAGATAGAAATTTCATGATTAATGTTTACACGGTCATGCTAGAACGAAGATAGAAAGTTGCAGAGTAAATGATTGATATTCGATGTCTTTCATTTTATTTTTTTCTTATCTTTTTTTTGTTTATAAACAAAAAAAATTTTTTTACATTTTTTTTCATTTCTTCAATGTTTATAAATTTTCTCGACAACAATTACGAACGTAACAAATGCAATAGTAATAATAATGATAGCATGTGAGAAAAAGGGAATAATAAATTACCCCAAAAAAAAAAATAAGAATAAAAATAAAATAAAAGAGAAAGAAAGAAGGACGCGAAAAAGAACGAAAAAGCGAAAAGAGTAGATTGAATATATTTTCAATTAATTTCTGTTTCCACAAGACTTCCATAATAATAAATTAAAAATTTCATAAATTCACTTTGCCCACCAGTCCCAGCCAGTGTATGACAAGTGAATTGCATGATACGTACATACGCGTGTATATAAAAGAAACTGTGCGAGCACTTCTTGAAAGAGAGCCTAACTTATACAAACGTGCTTGTCATTAATTTCTGTTGCAATTTTTTTTTTTTTCTTTTCCTCTTGCTTTTCGCTCTGCAAGTTTCGGTTTTTCTTGCCAACTTATAATTATATATCGCTGATATATGCCTGTTTGCTTGCTGCTAGCACTCACTCATTCGTACTCTTAGCAAATGCCTGGCATGTGGTTTCCTTTATGCGTCGAGAGTGTCGTCACATGTTTGGTTAAACGTTATGAAAAATTTATTTGCACCAAATTAAAAATTTGGCCATCAAAAGCGACGAAGAAAATGCATCAGGCATACACATAAGGTGCTTTTACACTGTTATGTTTTACAGCATGGATGTCACATTAATTTTATAAGTACACGCACACACACACACAATATATATATATATATATATATATATATATATACACATACCTACATACATACACGATGTTGAAGAAGTCGCAAGCTATAATGATGCTCGTGGCACGTGAAAGACTTTACACATTAACGGTAAACTCCGTTGTCTGACATTAAATATTGACGGAAAAGATGATTAAACATTATTACAAGCGTATCTATCTACATATATAAATGTATATATTATGTATGTATATGTATATATATATATATGTATGTATACAATTCGGTCAATAATTCTCGGGACTGAGGCGACATCTGCCGAAAGTCCATGACATTTCGATCACTTGGTTATAACGGGTTTCATGAAACCCGTAACTGTTGTTGTTTTCAAAACACTGAAAAACTCCGAAGTTTGCCGTTGTCTACAATCACAAAATTACATAACTTGAACTTGCAGAATTCCCTGCAGAAATGGCTGCCAGCTGTTGGCAAATTTAAAAAAAAAATGTTTAAAGGGAACATATTTGAGTCGAATGAAGGAGTGATGACCGAAACTAAACCATATTTTGGACGTCTTGATAAATCGTTTAATAAAGTGTGAAAAATCTTTCCATAACCAAATAAGTAAATAAATAAATGAAAGCATTGGACTGATTGCGTCATTACTGAAGAAGACTATATGGAACAATGAACTTTTTTATACCCATCACCGAAGCATGAGGTATATTCATTTTGTCAAAATGGATGCGGCGCGCAGACGGAAGCTTCAGAGACTACACAAAGTATACATGTTATGAATCAGCAACAAATTTTGAATTGATTTAAGCATGTCCGTCTGTCCGTTTTTGTAATGTTTGTTGTAAACATTCTCCTGGCCGTAAAAATTGCAGCTATCTGCTTTAAATTTGAAGGCCACGCCCACAACATCATGTGAGCTGAGAACACTTTTGTTTTTGAAAAGGAATAAAAAATTGGCTTTTTGTTCATTACTCATAAGCTATAGCATATACTGTATAGCGATACAGTAGCCATAAATTATATTAATTGTTACCCAAATTTGAATTTGTAACGCACCTAAACATGTCCGTCTGTTCGTCTGACTATGTATCTATGTGCACAACAGAGTAGTGTTTGTGGTAAGCACTTTCCCATTAGCGAAAATGAATACATCGCCAACAAATTTGCAAAAGAAAAATATGTAAGTGACTCAAAATTTTCCAAGGACACGCCTGCAAAAACTTTTATTTTGACAATAGAAAACATTTGCTGCTGCAACTCCATATTATAGAGCATGAAAGCTTAGTACTTTTACTTTTTCGGTCACGACCGAATATAATTTCCTTACTCCCGAGAGTTATTGATCTATATATGTGTACGCATACTTTATTATTATATAAAATATACAAAAGCAAAACCAGAACAATAAATGACAATTCAAAAATTCTTTTGTAAAAATAGTCAACAGAGATAGCAACAAAGAAGTTTAACGGGAAAAGCCTGCTGATGGCTTACAATGTTGTGTAGTAAGTGAAAGATAAAAGTAAGTAAAACATAATAAATGAGAAGCATTTGCTTATAAGACGCTAATTATTAATAAAACTTTCACTTTTTTTTTCTTTCAAGTAAAAGTTTAACGTACATATAGATGTGATGTAAAATAAATTAAAATTTAACACTTGGTATTAAAAAAAACAAAAAAAAATTTCATTTCTTTTGTTACCTAATTAAAGAGGAAAGCAACTTTTTTAGATGCCTGGAGATGAGTCTCAAATACCTTTCACTTTACATATACAAATATCGCATAGTTTTCACATTAACCATTAAAAGGACGAGATATACTAGAGACGAGGAAGAACTTTTCATTTCACGTCTCCTTTGAATGTCAAATAAAGTTTTTTTTAAGTTACTAAAGCTGTCATTAACATCTCACAGAAGTTTCATATCATTCGGTTTCTTAGCTTATAAATTATTATAATATTGTCGGCTCTGGCATAGCCTCCGTCCATACTAGCCTTTTATAAAAAAATCTGGATTGTCTTGAAGATAAAACGCGAAGAGAGGACACAAAGGAGACAACTGTAAATCATCGACTCGTTGCTTCAAATTGATTGAATCATTTGCAGCATCAACTGCTATTGCAAACGAAAATACAAATTCTGTAAAAGTTAATTGATTGATGACTGCTGAGAGTGTTTATATTTTCATCAGTGCTTGATGTTTAATCCAGACATTGAAAGTCTTCACTTGCATAGAATTTGATGCAAACTTTTTCTTCAATAAATTAATTTTTTGAAAATTCCACGACAAGTATTTTTCAAAATTGCATAAGATTGATGTAAGCTGTAAACGAACCAACCGAAAACGAATGATAAGAAACTTCTGTCAGTTATCAGTGACTTAAGACGGGAATCACTTACATTGTCTTTCAAACCGAGCGAATTTTTAAAGAAAAAATTCCTGTTGTTATATCATACGGCACTTATAGTACAAGGTAGGGAAAGTTTCTACGATTATATGGAGGATACAGAAAGTCTTGAGATAGAACCATTTTTTAGTAGAATCATTTCCTAAAACGATCTAAACTTGTCAATCCGTCTGTCTGTGTGGCCATCTGTGGCCATCATTCAGTTTTGCGTTCATCACACATGTCGCAATTTTTGAAATAGTTTCATGAAATTCAGCACACTTGAGTGTTTTAGTCCAAGGACAAACCTCACTGATGCCGATCACTTTTCGATCGCTCTCCACATAGAGTCTTGTATTGCAGAATCGTATTGTATCGTATAACAAGAAAACAATTTTCAAAGTTCCGCGACAAAAAAAAAAAATTGAATCGGATGACGCAACTTTTTGAAGCCCCTCCTAGATAATCAATTCTACGAAACCTAAGTCTTCCTATGGCAAAAACGTTTAATTTTCAATATTTAATCATGAAAACGCGGCCATAATAGTAATTTGACATAGAAGCTAATCTAACTGGGGCTGTACGCTTTATTTCGAATAACACCCTGTATAAGGTCAAAACGTCTAATTTTTATACCCACTACCAGAGATGGAGAGTATATTCATTTTGTCAAAACTTTTGCAAAAGGAAGCCTCGGAGACCCTATACAATTAATGTTCTTTTTTTGATCTGGGTCAAATTCGAAATACAACTGAGCATGCCCCTGTGTCCATTTCAGTAAAAAAAAAATTTCAATAAAATTATAAAAAAAAACTAAAAAATTGCCTAAATCGGTCAAAGGATATGTCTACAATGCAATGTAAACTGAGAGCAGATCTTCTTTTTTTTTTTTGTTCATTACTTATCAACTAAAACGGGCAGAAGATAAACTTTTCCACCTACATTCTATTGATGGGCCGCATCCATTCGACATCATAGAGAATAAAATTTTAATTTTTTAATCAATCATTTACCTGATCACATATCACTAAGCACCTAACCATATAAAAGTTATCCCTTAACTTAACTTACGTACTACGTTACAGCTTAAAAAACCGAAAAGTTTCATCGTTAACTCATTAAAGCATATTGACGCAAACCTAAACTTTTCTCATAAAAGTTAACAACTGCCTAAGGTGTACTATGACAATAGTTTAGGAAACGATATCACACATTCTCTAACTCCAGTTTCTCTCTATTACATGAGTAACGATAACTAACTTTGATTTCTTTTACAGATTGATAAGAAAAGCAACAGAACATTGTGAACGGATCATTAAACCAATAGTTTAATTAATAAAAAATTAAGCAACCGATGTAAAAACCAAAAAAAAATAACTAAAAAATGAATAAATAAAAAGAATAAATTAATCTTTTTAGTATTTCAAGCTTTGACAATAATTCTTTGTGTGACTCTCAAAAGACGATTTATTAAAGGAATGCACGACCTTAAACCTTAAGATATAGTTTCGTGGTTCTAAGAATTCTTAACCGTTTAATCTTACACTTTGATTTTATTTTAACGATAATATTTTATATTCAATTTGTTATCTGCAAAGGTCTAGTCAGCCCATTTATTTCCGGACAACACCAGTATACCAGCTTGCAAGCGATCTCCATCCTTTTCGGTAGCAGAATGCAAAAAAAATATTATTACACATAAGTCAACAAGGCCGTAGCATCGCTAATTATCATCAACGTAGCCTTCTTCACGAGTGACGTCATCAGTCCAATGCATTTCTTGCATTTGTATGCCTTTCTTAGAGAATAGTTTGTCGAACCCTTCAAAATATGCCGCAGTTTTGGCGATCACTTCTTCATCGGAGAGCATTGTTCCACATTCAATATCGATTCGATTAATATCGTGCATGAGTACTCCTTTCTAATTTCCCTAAACAGCGCCAAAGAGCTCGTTGAATTATCAACAAGTGTACAAAACAGCGATACCCTCTTCGAGCCGAACGTTCTCTTAGACGAATTTATTTAATTTATTTATTGTTTATGCATTTTGTAAATAAATTTTAAAAGCTGCCCGATAACTTCGATCATATGCTCGCCTGTTTGAAAACTCTACCGGGCTTGAGATTTGAACCCGCGACCATTGAGCCATTAATCGGGATCCTTTGCCCTCTCGGCTACTCATGCGCACATTGTTTCAGGGAAATTGGCAAACACCCTGTCTTGCGATATTATTAAGATGTCCGCTATCTCAAACAGATGGATTTCTCATTCTCCGAAAATGATTTTGTGCATTCTTCTTAAGCTCGAATTCGGCCAACTATAACGTTCGGCATCACCGGTGTCTCTACGAGTTTCTTTAAAATGAACAAACCACCCACAAAATCAGTTTCGTGGGAATGTTGCAAGCAATGTTTAATCAACAAACGAAATATTTTAGATTTTTTCATTGCTTTAAAAAATTAGGAACGTAGTGCGACCAAGACTTGGAACTGCCATTTGCAACCTAATGACCGGAATATCATGAAATTTGGACACCTTTCACAAGTCTTTAGGATGGAAAATCATATGAATCGTAGAACTTAGTGACTGATGTGTAGTATAAACCTAATTATGAGTATTTCCAGTCACGCTGGAAGTACCCTATGTTTGCAATGTGGATTCACGGCTTAAAGTCACCTAAGGAATTTTCGAAATGGATGGATTACTAAACACTCATCATCGAATGATAATTTAATGTTAACGGGCATAAAAATCGATCAATGCAAGACCTGTATGTGTACGCCCACTTATCCCTATTAAAAAAAGAAACGAAAAGACAAAGGAGAAACGAGAAATGAGAAAAAGTTACGGTTGTTCAATATTTATGCCAAACATTTAAAACTAACGAGACATTAAAAACGTAATTGAATCATAATTCATCATCAAGTACTTAAGGTTAAAATGTGTATCTGTGTGTGTGCACATTTGAAAGCAACAGTAGAAATTCTCTATGGATATGATAGAAAGAAAAGAAACAGAGAAGCAAAAAGAAGTAAATACAGAACTTGGTTATTATTATAAAAATGTTATTTGAAATTTGTTGCGCAAACAAGAATGTAACAAATTTTATATATAAAATGTAGCGGAAAACAAGTAAGAAAATTCGAATCATCTCAGTGCGTCGTAGTCGACACCCCACAACTAAAGAACTAATTATGGCAATGCCACACCGATACATCAAACAGCGTCACTCAATATTTCATTCTGCGACTGCTTATTGCCACATCATGGCCATGCCTACGAGTGGTCCATGATCAATTTTGCTTATCTGTTTGAATTTCAAGAATGAAGGGAAACAATAACAAGCAATGGATGAGCGGACTGATTTTGAAATTGACTCTAAGTAAGAAGATGTACAGTTAATGTTATCCGTATTTCCGACTTTCACAAACTCATTGATCAAATTAACATACTTTTATTCTTCGATTGTATAAAACGAATTGAAGAAAGAAAAAAAAACAAAACAAAAAGAAGAAAGAAAGTGAAGAAATGGGAACGAAAACATTTAAAATTTTTCGAGATTTTCATTTGGTGTATAGTGTACAATACACACATACATACATACATACATACATACATACCTTGTGTATTTATTTTTATTTATTTTTCTCTTCTTTAGAATGTGTTGTCAAGAAATACTTTCTCAAGCAAACACATTCACGGAATGTGTAAACGAAAACAGGATTCACTTACCTGTTTACTGCGGCGAGAAAGCACGGCATTGTATGCTATAAACACAAAGAAAATAATAATAAAAAAAAGGAAAAAAATAGAAAATTTTTATTTGCTATTTAATGTGATTTTTATATGAGTTACAGCTTAAGGATACTTGCGTCTATTTGAAAATGTAGAAGAAAGCTTTAGATAGAGTTGGTAAGAATTGAGTAATTTTACAAATGTGTTTGTCATCGTTGTTATCGTTGTTGTTGTTGTTGTTGTTAATATTTAAAAAGAAAAAGAAATTTTAATATTTTGTAACTAAAAATATATATTTTTATTATTGTTATTTTCTTTATCTTCACAAGTTTCTTTTTGTCTTTTCTTTTCTTTTCTTTTCTTTTTTTCTTTCATACATAAAGCTGTTGTCACATTGTAAACATTTTTAAGAAAGTAATAAAAACGATAAATTCATTTTATGGTAACCTATATACACACACGCGGAGACGCCTGTGCCTCTTATATGGTTTGTTGTTTACCCTATTCAGTATGGTTTGTGTTCGTTAACTGTCTGTTGTATTCAACGTAATTGCTTGCAACAATTCTGATGGCACGGTGTGACGCTGATGCTGTTATGTTGTTATTATTTCAACATAATGTTTTCGTTTTTTCTTTTTTTAAATTTGTATTTATTTTGGCATGGCACGCGTGGATAGCTCTCGCAACCCAACACAACAGCAAATTGTAAGCATTGATAGGCGCACATACTCTATATACACACGCATAAATACATAAGTAGAAATATACATAAATACATATGTATATGCAGATAAATAATTTTTATATTTTGGTATGCAATATATGTTGTTATGCGAGGGGTCGTTTTTATTTTTTCTCTTTTTTTTATATTTATTTTTTCCCGTTGTTTTCAAGGTTTTATTTTCATCTTTTGAATTCACGGATGGATGGATAAATCATATTGGCTGGGGGTGTTTCTCAATCCACTCTCTAATAATATCCTTCAAATTACTTCTATCTACGTTTGAACGGCTCGAAAGAGGCAGAGAGTTCAAAGGCAAGAATAATTTCGATACCTTTACCTTTACCTTTACCTTTACATAAGTGTCTTTACCTTTTTTACTTTATTCTTTTGAGGTTTCCATCGCAAAATTTGATAGAAAAAGTCATTATATACGAAAGCCATTTATTTCATTATGTTAAATGATTGCTATGTCTAGACCAAAATAAGAATTAGGGCATAAATGCTTTTGTGCGATGTTTTTTTTTGATGATTTTTGGTAATCAATCAAATTGACTTGAGGCCTGCACCTATATGACAGGCTATTAACTATGTAAATGGAGAATGTTCACTACCTGTACTATATTGATCGTATAAGATCGTCGTATGACTATTTGTAAAATTCAACTAATACTATGGGTATCATATATAAGGTGTTCACGAAGTAAGGGCAAATTTTTATTGTAAAAATGAAAAATATTCGTGTTTTGCATATCAATATTGAAAGCCTTTTTATTATTTCGGCGCAACTGTCATTAATAACTGACCGAAATTTCATATCGCTCATAGTCATTCATGATGGAAAGAAATCAAATGGTTAACGGTAAACTTTTAAAAACAAGAAGAACGAGTTTGTTTTAAATTCGAATTACTTATGCATATGCGCTTTAAAAAAGTTGTATGGCGATCAAGATTCACAAATGACGCACCGTCAAGACTTTAAAGATGATAGAACTGCAATTGGGGACGAATGAACCATCATTGCGAAGACAAACAACCCATGGACAATCAAACACCTATGGGAATGTTGTACTTATATGATTGCAAGATTCAACTAAAGCAATTCAATTAATTTGACCGATTGTCCCGTCTGTCTTCTCCTCCAATTTTCAAAACGAACAATTTTTTTCAAAAGACAACATTACGTACCAATGACTGAAGAGATGCTTTATGTAGGCGATGACGATCGACAACGCAAAATTATTCTTGATGTGGCATGCATTTCTACTTCCGATCGAGACATGTAGTTGCTGTCAAAACAGTTCGTTGGTGCCGCTCTTCTTTTGAAATTTCAAAAGGTTTTAATTCATAACAACACAAGTTTCATAGGAAAGCGTACTTTATAACAGCGCCGTATCATTCGAAATTCTTGTTTGAATTGATTTTCTGTCGCCATATTGAAAAGCATCGAATGCTTGTCAAAACTTACGTGAGAATTCTTTTGGCAAATTGCAGTGCTTGGAGGGGTGGTTTAAACGAGAAAGACGTACACCGTGAAAGACCACAGAACAAATTTGAAGAAAACGTAAACATTTTGCGAGGAGGTTGATGATGATACGAGAAGACGCCCCCGTACGTTTGAATCCGTTGGAAAGGTCCAGAAGATGGGAAAGAGCGTTTCACACGAGCTAAATGAAAAATAAAAAGCAGGAAAAGGGAACAATTACTTGCGAACTCCTATACGTCAACTACAAAAGAAAGTCATTTGTTCTTCGCATTGTGCTTGGCAATAAGAAGCGAATATATTTTAAGAATTTGTTAAGGGGCTCGTAAAACCTGCCGAACTCTTCAAAACTGAACACCCAGGCTTCAGGAATCAGGCTTTGTGTGAAAAACAACGAAAATTGCTGTTGCCTCATTCACACAAAGCAAAACTGATCAAGCAAACGAGTGAAACGTTTATTTCAGATGTACCTTCACACTCAGTTTGCCCATCAAAGGTGGTTCTATCCGATCACTATTTATTTGCTGACACTCGCTTCACTTCTTACGAAAATATACGAACGTGGTTCGATGAAAGGGTGTGAAGTTATATTTAAATATAACTAGCAAAGACGCTGCACTTAGCTGAAAGCAGCGCTGTACTTGGCTGAATGCAGCGCTGCACTTAAATAAATGAATGCAGCGCTGCACTTAGTTGAATGCAGCGCTGAACTTAGCTGAATGCAGCGCTGCACTTAGCTGAATGCAGCGCTGCACTTAAATAAATGAATGCAGCGCTGCACTTAGTTGAATGCAGCACTGAAATTAGCTGAATGCAGCGCTGCACTTAGCTGAATGCAGCGCTGCACTTAAATAAATGAATGCAGCGCTGCACTTAGTTGAATGCAGCACTGAAATTAGCTGAATGCAGCGCTGCACTTAGCTGAATGCAGCGCTGCACTTAAATAA
>KK499768.1:0-21649 GCA_000688715.1 Glossina pallidipes
TTGCCAAATAACTTGTTTAATGATTTTTTGATTTGCCGTTACGACCGCTTTTGTATTCATCAAGCAGAAAATTGACTCGATTCTTAAATATCTTTGCATCTGCATATCGTAGATTACGATAGCAAGTATCGGTAAAGACATTTCGTTATTGTAACAGTTAGAGCGATTTCCGAATGCTTATTCTGTAATATTTATGGTACAGGGTGAAATAGGACAATGAACATCACAAGTTATATGAGGAACTAACTTATGCTCAGAGATTCGTACATATAATGGCAAAGTAAACGAATTTTTCTTAAATAGGTAGGTATTGTAAAGACTCTTCTGAGTACCGGGAAGAGAGAAGTTGTACCAATGAGAACACCCGAACTAAAATGCCAAAATTAATAAATCGTAAAATTATGTATTGAAATCCTAAACAGCTTAACAGAAGTCATCGTAACTAAGTCTTGCTTGTTTTACGGTATTTAGAAAAAGGTTTCATGTATAAAAGTGTTTTCTCCCAGCCGATATAAGATTGTTAGTATCTTTTAAGAAATTTAAAATAAGTAAACCTAATACTCGTGACGGACTTTCTTCATATCTACTTGTGTTTTACTGTACATAAATAAAAATAAACTCATTGTCACTGTAATACTCTATTCCGCACACAATTAAATACAAAACACGAACTGCAACATCACTCTCTGCAATCAACACATATAAAAGTATAATCTGTTCGTGTATTCATCCCGCTCTGGTTTAGCGATATACTTCATCAGCAACTCTTCCACATAAAGAGAGAAACAAATAACAGGTCATTTTAGAAAAACACATACTGCATTACATTCTTACACATAAAAAAATGCTATAGCATCGAATAGATAGAGTTCTCTCTAATGGTAAAAGCAAAAAAAAAGAGTACTTTGAATGAGTGATTCATTATCACCCGATGATTTAAAGTAAAAGAGACCGCATTCGCACACTACGACAGCATTGAAAATTCAGAAAAGCAAACACAAAAAGTACAAATATGTAGACAAAGGTAAAACATCATCGTTATGCAGAAAAAACAAAAAGTTATTTTACTAAAGAGAAACGTGAACACTCAAGCAAGAGAACCAACTTGGCTCATCGAACGTAAAAATTATATAAATGTTGGTTACGATGAGATCCATTCGCTCACGTATAATTTGTGTGTTTGCATTTAATGTATAGCTACATAGATATGTAGTAATGTTTACCTGAGTCGTTGCATTCTTTGGCGATTTTTGTCCATGATTTATCGAGTATATGCTTTTTGGCATAATTATGATGATTGCGATCATACATCCATGGACATTTCCGCACTAAACGGCATAGCTTCGCATTCGCTTGATAAGCTATAGTACGTTGCTCAGCTGCGACATCGTGTAAATATACCGCTTGGCCGCCAGATATTGCTACATTGTTGGTAGCAGCAGCCGCTGCTGCCGCAGCCAGTTGAGAGACAGTTGCTGTTGTCGAACTATTCGTATTGTTTGATGTTGAAGTTACAGTTATAGTTACAGTTGGCGCCGTAACTGCTGTGGTTGCCACTTCATTGTTGTTGGCGACATTTGGGTTATTGTTGTTTTGTGCGTTTGTGTCCTTTTTGGGTGGCATCTTTTCTCACTAACAATAACAAACAATTCTTCCAAAAAATTATATAGCTCTTTTACGTTCTAAGATATCACACGTGGTTATTGTTCTTAGCGCTGTACATTCTCTTCTCTCAATTCAAACGTCTATGTTCCTAAACATTATGTGGATATGTAAAAACGTCCAAAAAACGTGTTCATTTCCTTAACGCTTACTTAATGTCTATTAGTAACGATCGACGATTTTTTTTTACAATTCTAACACTTTCTTATGCCTACACACGCACACACACACAGGCAGGCACGTACATAAGCGCCTCATCATCGCATATAGCCAATAAAAAAAGCAATAGCAGTCACTAGCTTCGAACTTAATCCAGCAATTGCTTTGAACGGAGGAGATATCTTTTTATCTATATATATTTTTTAACAAGCCACAACATAGCATAGCACTGCTGAGAGCATTTCAAAGTATACTCACAAAAAAGAAAAATATTGACATTTATAAAATCAACTAGTTTTCATGTTGCTTGCATGTATCTTAGGTTTTTCTTATGCCGGTCATGAAAGCGAACGACTGAGCAAACGTCGTTATTCACTCATATAGAAAACGTAACAGACTCAGCCAAATGTAGTATACTTTGGTTTATTTTTTCATTAAAAAAGTACAATAAACATATACACGAAATCTTAAGAACACGAATACATGGAAACAAACTAATATGCAACATGAACGTATATGTGAACAACGCGCTCCACTCTACCTCCTAGTACTTCATGCGAGAGCCAAGAATTAACTGAAAATCGAAGTTGTTTTTGTTAACCATTAATACTGTTATTCATCGCGACGGAAAAGCTCACATGATAAATTCACACAATCTTACTCTCATGATACTCTCTCTATCTCTCACAAAGCCTTGCTCCTCTACAACAAATACTATTGATATTTTCTGATGTTCACTATTCTCTCTTTGTCTTTCTCATTTTCCTTCTCTCTTTCCTCACACAAGATATCAATGCTATTGAATCTTTGCTATACACATTTCTATGTACATATTCACTTTTGCGGCTGACCAAAGCCAGCTGTATAGCTGAACGAAAATTGCTGCTACTAGTTCATTGCTGATGAAATATTTCTATCATTTGCTGATGTTAAGATTCATAATTATTGAAACCGTATGTATGTACTTTACTACCCCTCACTATTAAATACCAATACTTTCGAATACTATACACATAAAATATTTAAACCAAAACAATATCAAAATGCGAGATGAAAAGAGAGAGAGAGAGAGAGAGAAAGAGAGAAAGAGAGTGAGAGATTAACAACTAAGTTTTGAATAATGCTCTATTTATATTATTAGTGTATGCATTAAGTGTAATGCGCAATTTTTTGAGATGATAAAAATTGAAAATTTGCATTTAGATAAAAAATATTTAAAATAATGTGTTCTAAAATAAGCAAATTTCCGCAGCTATACTTTATGGTCATTGCTACCCATTTTGACCGATTTTAGTTGTAACAATCTGCCAGGTAGTTAGAGTCGCAACGCATTAAAAGTTAGTCGAAATGTAAACACAGTACCATATATATAATTAATGCACTTTGCTTTCCTTTGTATTAACTATCTGTTTCAAATTATGTGAAACTTACCTTCGCAGAAAGTGGAATTTCTTTTAGCGTTACTCGTTCTCTAGCTCTGATCACTCAATACAGTATCACATAGCGAACAATTAAGGAGCGTTAACAAGGAAGTTTTCTTAAAACAGTATTGAAATTTCGAATAATCACAATTAGTTCACGCATGCATATTTATGCATATTAACATATAGTTATATAGCTTAATTAATTTGGTTTGAAATTCCACAGACGCATTCATTATTCCTTTCTCTTTTAAAAAATTAAATTTAAGAGATCCTAGCTAACTTACCTGTTGCTGACATCACATTTTACTCTTATGTAGTATGAATGTGTATGTTTTTCTATCCCTTTTCTCTCATTGTGCTTTCGGCATTCGTGGCCTATGTGGTATGTGGTATTCACGTGCCTGTGAAATATCATTCGTTAAAAATAAAGGTTGCCAAGTGTTAAATAATACTATCATCTTCATCTTCATGAAATGACGGTGATTTCGCGACATAACAAACTTGCGTTTTTCTCATCTTTACGCAATTGGACCGGAATTGCTTGGGTATAAATTGAACACGGGCATACGAATGACAGTTGCGTTTGTCGGAGGCTCCACAATGCCTAAAACTATTTGCAAATTTTGTTTTTAAATTGTTTTTAAGTTCTTCGTCCGCTAGGAAATGCGAAATTTGAACCTTCTCGATATATACCTCCAGTCGCAAATCAGAAACCAGCGAATTATAATACAAATTTTTCTAAACTTATATACTGGAAACTTTATCTTAATTCTGGAATATCTCATTTCGTGATAACTTTTTTTCATTTCGCACAAAGAGAATTTTTTTAAAAAGAATTTGCTATTAATTATTTACTATGAAAAACTTAATTACACTTTTATTAGCATTTGTTTAAATTAATGACTTTTTAAAAAAGAAAAAAGAAAGAAAAACCTCAGAGAATATTTACATTAACTCGCTACGAGAAAAATATTACTAACGATAATTTAAGTTCGATTTAACTTTAAAAAAAAAAGTCAGTCGCTACTCTGATCTTCATTAGGGTAAGGTTCTTGCTTCACAGTTTGATTAGACGATATTGTATTATTATTGTTCAGACGCACACGCATGAGATTGGCTGAGGATCTTGTAGTGGCACCGATTTTCGTTGCAGGTATATGGAGAATATTAGAAGGCATCGCCGGAACAGCATGCACTGTCGATGAGATCCCATCCTGACGAGCCGGCGTAGAAGACGGTACCTCATTCGAATCTTGAAGAAGATTACTCAAGCGTCGTAGCATATTTAAATCGGAAGCATGTACAACAGTTAAAGCGCTAGGAGAAAATGCAGTTGTTGAGGTAAGATTTTGATTTCTATTTGAAGTATATGCAGGAGAAGTAGCTGAGGTGGTGTTGCTTGAGGTGGAAGTATCAAAAATTTCACCTAGTACTTCATAAATACGTCTTTTAAATAGAATTTTCTGCCTAAAATCCATTGCTTTCATTTCGGGTAGTAAACCCTGCAGAAAAATACCATCATAGTCACTCTGAGGTAATACATCCAAAGGCTGTATGGAAATAAAACAATTAACGAGAAATTTATGCGGTCTTGCCAAGTAAGCTTACTTTAATGTCTGGGTATGATTCTATTGAGCAGGTACTGCTATCCTTAACTCTCAATCTCTTTTTCGGCGGCGCGCATGCGTAATTTATGGAATTTCGTCTATTATTGTTATTTATAATTGCTTCCGTTTCTTCTTCTTCAATTTGGACAATGGGCTTTGGGATTGATTGTTGTTGTTGCCTTTCCTGTTGAATAATTTCCTGCTCCATTTCTTGTTGTATCTTGGCCATTTTCTCACTTGATACACTCTTGCTACCTTCATCACGTTCAGGACAATTGTCCTCTTCGTCATCTCGCATGGTAGCAGCATAACTATCAAATGACTCCTCCCCACCTGTTGCATTTTTAAGAATGTCAACCTTGTCGTTATGATGGGTTAATCTGTAGTGCCTGGATATGGGTATGCCGGGTGTTATGTGGAGCGACAGAAATTGAAGTTCTTCGTGCAGATAATAAGGCTTAGTACGATTAGCGCTTGCTGGTATTTTATTTACATTTATCGAACGGGCATATGAAGTGCGTATATTACGCCAACGTTCTTTGCACGACGGTACTAAAAATTAAATTGAGAAAATTTAATTAAGCTACTAAAAGGATAAATGTTTATTATACCAAACGTCATAACGGAACATTCATTCACTTGGTACTACAGAAACAATTGTGTGTATGTTTAAAAGTTTTTTTTTTTTGTTGTGAAATATCTGCCCGATATCTAATAATCTATTTTAATAGAGAGAGGTTATGTTTTGTGTTTTGTTTCATTTGTTTATTTATTCATTAACATAAATTAAATTTTATTTATTTATATTGATACCAATCAATAAATATTTAAAAATAAATTTGCTTAAACATAAAAATTTAGATTAAAATTTTTGTTATTTCAACGTCAGTTTTCATACCTAAAGCATAAATTATGAAAAGGCAATTGTTCAAGGAAAGTAGGATTACTGCGCTTCTTCATTTTAACGTTAATAACGTCGTAGGCAAGATAAATAAGAGCGCTCTCTCCTACGCTTCTGCTCTGCGGTACTAATCAGGGACATAAGAGTCAGTCACTTATTCCTACAAAAAAATTATAATTGTACTGCATAAAGCATCAAAATTCTATTCTGGCAACGTTGTGCTCTTTAGTCTATCCTAAGCAGAGAACGTGAGTGTCAGAACATATGTACACAGAAAATAAAGAAAATGCTCGTTCTCTCTGCTGCACAATTGCGTTGTTGTTTGTTTACGAATCGTTGTTACATCTTTGGTAAACTTTTATACGTGTGTACGTATGCTATGTTTTCTCTTTCTATTTTTCACACGGAGAGAAACCCCCGTTTGCTTCACCATTTTACAACCGAAATGTTGCCCCCTTTCATGTAACAAACAACAAAATGTATACGATTTACGGCAAAGCGTAGTTCAATGTGAGATAATAATGAATTTTGCTTTTTCGATTTTTTCCATTTCTTTCATATTTATATTTATTGTATATTTATATATTTACATATATACTTACTTGAATCATTCATTTCTTTAGCGATTTTCACCCAAGCCTGATCGACAACATCTTTTTTCAAATAATGTGGATGTGAACGGTCGTACATGCACGGATATTGTTCCACCAAGCGACATATTTTAGCATTGATTTGATAATTGTCCGGTTTTGAGTCCGCCGACGAAGCCGAAGAAGTCATTTTCTGACTTTTCAATTTCATTCAATGTCGTTAAGAATAGTTTTTCTAATAAATCGATACTTTTGTGTAATTATTGCTGATGTTATTATTAACAACAACCCAGCACCGAGCAACAGAATATTTTAAGCTCACACAATTCAATGTTCAAGAGGAATGGAAAAAATTGCCAACACACTCGCTCGTTTAACAGCAACTAAAAGACTGATGGAAGAGCGCGAACAACACAACAAACCCCGGTCAAGGCAGCACAAGCAGCAACCCGAAAACACACCACTTACACTTACTCTGAAATGCATGTAATATATGTACGTATATGTTTGTATGGGATTAACATATATACATACTTAGTTATATACAATACTAACAAAACGATACAATGTGTCGTTCGATGTCTTTAACAGCAACAACACCGCGTTCACAAAACATGTAAAAAGTGTTGGCTATTGTTTTTGTTAGTCTCTCTCTGTGTGTTTAAGTGCGTGTGTGTGTATGTGTGTGTGTGTGTGCGTACGTATATGCACGTGTGTATATGTGCATTGTATTTTTTTAATTCATTTTGGATGTAGCAACCAGGCAAGCAGACGCAACAGCAACAACGAAATTGGTCATCATAATCCGAAAGGTAACAGCAGCTGTACATCAACAATTTTTTTACATGCCCTTGATAGGCACCGGGTCTCTTCTCTCTCTCTCTCTCTCTCTCTCTCTCTCTCTCATTCTCTCTTCCTCTAGATCTCTCTCTGAATATTATATTCGGTTAAAGTAAGTAAATATAACTATTGAAAAGATAGTTAAACGCATCGGCAATGGTAAATAAGCAATGATGGGTGACGCCGCAGATGTTTGCAATGACCTAATACGTTCTTTTCTTTTGTAACATAAACTTTGTAGCATGTGCATGCAAGCAAACAACGACAAGTAAATAATCAACACACTCAAACGACAACTACCACCATCATCGTCATCATATGGTATTAATATGTGTGAAATGGCTTTTATACCGCAAAATAAGTACGTGTACGTCCAATCAAGCAACCACCACCACGACCACCACTACCTCCAGAGCTGGCACTATTATTATCTCTGTAAAAACACATACTTCTAACATACAAAAAATTTGTAAGCAATAAAACACTCTCAGTCAGTAGTCGCGTTAAGTCTTATATGTGTAATTTTGTACTTGTTATTTTATTGCCTGCTTTCTTGTCCACCTAATGTTGCTGTTGCTGTCGTCTCTTTTTTTAAATTGTATTGCTACTCAGTTTGTGTTTATCATACGAGCAGCTGTTACCGTAGACTCATTTAACTAACTGCGTAGGTACTACCTGACTCTCTTTATTTATTTTTCCCCCCCTTGATTTGTTTAAGCTGGTTAGCGTTTGCTAACAAACTATGAAGTTGCAAATAATTCCTTATTTACCATTAGTCACTTTAAAATTTATATCTGGCACGTCTGTCAGATGAGAGAATTTCTTCTCATTTCATTTTGCTTTTCGCCTCTTTCTCTACAATTGCGTTTAAATTTAAATTTTAGGTATATTTAACGATATTATGCATGCTATGCCCAATTTACATTCGAGCTGCAATCCATTCAACACAATTTCAGACGCATTCATTACATTATCTGTTTGTTAAAAAGCGCAATTCTCGGTTCCGAATCAAGTCGTCATACAAAATAATTCCACAGCAAAAATTATATTCGTTTCAAAAAAAAAAAAAATTATTTATTACAAAAATATACCTCGTAAAAATCATAATAATGCATCTTAATATTTAATTATATCGTACCACAAAGTGAGGTAAAATTAAAAAAAAAGGAAAAAAAAAAGAGATTACATATGACTTACACTAAATGTTCTCTTATTAGGGAGACATATATAGGCAAATTGATACCGTTTTTCAAGCTAATGAGTCCTTTTAGACATCACGAAACACTTGACAAATATCATAGACTCCCTGTAGTGGCTTATAAATATGGCAGAGTGTATAATGTTTCCAGTTCGTTCAAGTGATTCTAAAGTGCTGCCAAATCTTATGAAAGCCTAATTTAAAGTATGTATTCGGAAATGAACAAATAATTTTTACTGTGCATTGCTATGAAATGCAACACAAACTAATATTAAGGCCTTAAACACATTCACGCATTATTTCGCTGTTGTGTTCATAAATCCCAAATGGTAAACACAGTGAAGAAGCCGCGCTACCATACTATTTTATAAAAAACAGTAAACAAAAGCATATGGTTTAAGTAAGAAGAATGTACCAAATATAATAAATGCCGAAAATGAATATATGAAGAACAGGTAATGCAAAGGTATCTTGGTTGAGCAATGAAATGAAGGATTAAGGCGACATGAGAAGATATTGTAGCAGAGCACTTTTTCAAAGTCGTGATGCTAATGGAGTTTTTGCACGAACGAATGTATCTGCGCGAGCATGAAAAATTTCACGAAACTGTGAGAATGACCCTAAAAATGTTCAGTTTGCTATATGAATTCCCCGAAATTCATAAAAATTGATTCCGGCCGCCCATTTCAGCTAAATGTGGACTTTTTCTCTCACTCGTATAAGTATTTCTATACCAGGACTGGTGGTGGATTTAAATGCTCACATATGCATTGTCACTTATTAGGTAATTAGCTTACGCTAATAGCAAGCAGTGCCGATCCATTTCATTTAAAATAGGCATTTCAACTGCGCGCAAGATCGTTTACGAAACATGCGAAATCATATGCATGCATGTGCAGTATTTCCTAGCAAATGTCGATGGAAGAACACAGCTTAGGATGTCAATAACATGCGGGATTTTCTTAATTGCATCGGTGCAATGGAAGCAAACGCGTAAGCACTCCAAAGTGATGAAGGCGTTTTGACGAATTCGGCATTTGGGCTTTCGATGCTCGTCTTTGAAGGGCAAGGCAAGCTGTGTGGAGTACATTTGGTTTTCTAACTGCGCGTTGGAGAGCCTTAACAAAGCCGGGCTATATGAATCCAGGAAACGACGAATTTATTATTAAGACTATTAATGTATTTTACAATTTTTTAAGAATAAAGGACGAGAATTATTGACAAGATAATATTGCGGAAAGTGAATAGAAAGATGGGGTTGTCCTCTTTCAAGGAATACATCATGTCTTCCTCGAACATTTCGCCGTGGGAGGCATATCAATTGCGAGATACTTTAAAAGACTACACAAATAATTTGCCTAAACACAATTTTGCATCTTTTCTTAAGTTAGGCAATTAAAGGCGAACCACGACTATTTTCTACTCATCTCAACATATTTTGTATTTTTTAACTAAGGCAATGAAAGAATGACAATATTATTTAAACTCTAAGAACGTGTAATTTGTACAGCATTCAAATAAAATTGAAAAAAAAAAATTAGGGTAAATGTTATCTTAAAAAAAATTTAGTCTATTACTTCTGTCTTGATGATAGATTTAATTTGTAGTGGATCTACAAACGTAGTTTTATTCTGCGAATCGTCTCTTATATCCTGTTTTGCCAACGTTGATTTCACCTCCTTATTTCCCGATGATAGACTATTTGGGTTTAGTTTTGTAACCAAATCTGCTGTGTCAACGGACTGTGACGCTGCGTTCATATTTCCCTCGCCGTTGGCTACTTTAGCTACTGCTGCCGAATTTGCTGCTGCGAAGCGTCGCGTGGTTACCACAGGTTTAATCGACGGCGCTTTCGAATTGGCTCCGATAGCTGTGAAATTGTTGTTATTGGGATTGGGAGCATTGAAAGTCCCTGAGCCACAAAATGAATAACGTCGCAGCACTTGCGGGTGCTGTCTTGCCATTATGGCGCGACGTTGAGCAGCTGCAACTGTCCCACCGTTATTAGAGACCGTAAAAGTTTTGTTAAGTTCCGGTGGCAACATTGTTCCTACATGTGCAGGCCCGGCGGCGGCAGATTTGCCATTGGTCAAAATTATATTCTTAGAATGTATAGTTGCAATGGTAGGCTTTGCAACTTTTATTGGCAATGTACCACTAACCGGAGTGGAAGTTGTAGTGCTCATTACACTTTTAGGGGTGTTTGTGCTCGCCTGGCTTTTCGAAGGCCCAAAATATATGGTTCCCGCATTGGATGTACCAATTCCTTGCTGATAGTTAGTTGAATTCAATGGACCCTTTGGAAAAATGCGGTATATGCGTTTTTTTTCGCCATCTTGCGTCATCAAGGTACCCCCGGTAGAGCCACTTACTTTCACCACTTTACGTATAATGTGACGCGGTATTCCCAAAATTTCTGTATCCTTCACAAATTGAGTTGGTGCACTAGTTGTGTTAGGAGTGGCCGGCAATGGAGACGTTTGCTTTGTTGTATCAGTCACTTCTTTTGCTTTTGGCGATACGGAAACGGGATTTGCAATTTCATTAGCGTTTATTGTTTCTGGGGTTTGTTTAGCTGCTTGCACTAAAGCTACCAGTTCACGCATCAAACGCAACTCCTCAGGGGTGGTGGTATGAAAGCGTGGTGCTCCCGCTGGCGGTAATTCTATGATCTCATTAAGATTTGGGAAATTGCTGCCATCATCGAACACATCCATTAAAGATTTGTAAACCTTGCTTTTAAAATTAAACTTCTGTCGCGAATTCATGAGATCCATTTGACTTTTCACGGTGGACAAAAAGTAATCATCAAACTGAGTTGAATCGCCGCCGGCAGTCTGGGTAGCAGTGTCACTGTATTCTTTAGATTGGTCGCAACCTACACTCTGGTCTCTACTTGATGACGCTTTCAGATAAGTCCCGATATCCGTCTGCTTGGCCTGTGCGTTCTTATTAGCTGGTAACGGTTTTTTATTGTTTAGATTAATTTTAGCAACTTTGACTTCAAGTTTCCTGGGTGGATGTATTGCAATTGGCTTTTCCTTAGTAACTTCTTCTGAAAAGGTTTTAACACGTTCAGCGCAACGACGTGGTCTTTTATCCCCTAACCTCACCTCTTTGACAATTTGTTCGTGCAGGGGTCGCTTGCAAGCTCTTCTAAAATGATAACGTCGTTTCTCTTCTTCGGCGGATGAGGGCGTTTGCTCTTCACTCGTAATAGGAATATTTTCAAATTTCGTTTGACTGCCATTTAAAGTGGAACTTGCTTGTAGGTCCTTACAATTATCTTCAATAGGCTTTATAATAAATGTTTCGACTTTACTCTGACATTTGCTTACAGAACTACTGCTGCCTGTATCAGCAATTAAGTCGTTTCCTTCATCAACATTTTGCTCGGATAAGCTATTTGTTTCATCTGCGCTAGTTGTATCACTATCAGTAATAACTTCCGTCACTACTTTATCTTTCGACGTGGTGGCAACGTCATTGCCAGCCTTTACCGATTTGTCATCGAAATTCTTAGCTTGCCCGCCGTAGTCATTTTCGCATGGTATAGGTATATACGGCATCAAAAACTCCAAATATTCATATAAATAATGATCATTGTAATTCGTTTCATTTAGAGATAATTGATGAACGAACGAACGATAAATCTCTTGCCATCGTTGCTTAATGTTGATCTCTGGTGTACAATTAAGGCAAAAGGAAAGAAATTGCAAATATTCCGAGGTTAGAAAATCATATCAAATATCTTACTGTCAATGTATAGAATTTGGAAAGGTACAAAAATTCATCATTTTTCATATATGAATTAAAATAATCTCAATCTTGGGTAGCGTGTGTTTGTGTGCGTTGACAATTTTATTCGTCTTATGAACGCGCGTTCTTAGTAAAATTTAGTACAAACAAACAGAAGAATATAAAACTGAGAAATAAGTATATTTGTCTTAGATCAAACTTCCTTATATCTCTCCTCTGTTTACATTCATTATGTAATAAATATATCCCTCTGTGTATTATAAAGCTTCTTCTCACGTAAAATGTACCATCATAAAGAAGCCGTTGCCATAATAACATTAATACATTCATGTACGTATACTTGTTACACCCAATGAGCAAACTTACAATAGCCAAGAAGAAGAAAGCGTAACATAACATAGAAGGCTTAGAGTATCGTCAAAGAATAATGGATGAATCTACGCTAAGGAACTTTTGCGAAAGGAACTTTTCAAATTTTGCTATTCACAAGCAAGCCCGTAGTTCCCCAATTAGTTCGAACTTGTTCAGTTAAAAGTGAAAATAAAGAAATTTGCGGGCTTCGCACGCACCCGTAGCAAAAGATTTTATTGCTCGTAGATGGTTTCTCTCTCTCTCTCTCTCTCTCTTACACATCGATTAAATCTAAGAAGCTGCGTATATTAATCGACATCGCAAATTTCTTCCGATATTTTAAGAAAATACACATGAAAATATTCAATGAGTACCTATGAATATGATACGATAAAATTTTCCAGCTATTAAAGTTTTTTCAAAACTTTTAGGAAAACCAAAACAGCTGCGAACATGGTCCTAACTATTCGATGTTTCTGCAATTTTTTAATACGTTATTTCTTGAACTATGTTTGCAGAATTTAACGCAGACTGTATGCTCCAAATTCCAATTTTGCTCTCTATTCAAACGATTTTCAAAAGTCCAGTAAAAAGGACAGACACATTACAGATAGTTAGAGAGGCGTTAAATCGATATACATGTGTCTTTGCTGCTGTGACCCTGTTTCGTCGGTATAGCGAATGGAAAGAGGAAGTTAATGTAGCGATGGCCAGTTAGGGAGTGTTAATATGTTAGGAACTTGTATGAATGTCAGTTCGCGTTTGCACAAGCTTACATACTATTTGGAAATATTGTAGACACGAAATACCAAAAACCTTGCTGTGAAACATCCCCCGTCTACGTTACATACCCTTCTTTTTTATTATCCTTTAGGCAAGGAGTTTTTGGATTTTTGTATTGCAAAAGCGTCGCTTCAATTGGATAAAATTGCACAGGATCTAAAAATCCAAAAATCTACCACCGAGATATTGCAGGTCTGCCGTATAGAGTATAATATTATTGATAAGTCCCCATTTATGAATTTTTCTAAGTTTATCATCGCGTCTGCGTGTCTACATGTGGTAAGCATAATCTTGGCCATAAAAATGAAAATATCGGCTTTAAATTTAGTGAAAACATTGAAAGTTCTTGTACACAGGTTGGTATTTGAGAAAAGTTTGAGGAAGACGTTTACACAACATTATAAACTGAGCCTGACACTGCAATTTAGAATTTTTTATCCGCTACTCATAAACTGCAACAAGCCAATCGATAACAAGTAAGAAATTTGATATTCAACTGCTGTCAAATCTTCTTTGCTAATGCATCTCTTTCTGAGAAATTAAAAGATAACAAGTCAGAAAATTATATTTGGCGGGGACCGAATGTCGCATATCCACCACTATGTCTTTCGCATTGTACCCTCCAAGTTCTTTTATTTGATACCCATATCGCTGGTGTTATGAAAAAAAAGTGACCGCGGTATCTGATATATTTATTTTAAAATTAACCCTTCCTTGGGCGGATAATATATTTTTATTTGAGAAATGTACAAAACAGTTTTAAATAAAGCATAAAACCTCAAAAAAGTGAAAATAAATAAAATTTAATTACTTGTAACTTTTGGTGGGCATGGTCTAATTTTTAACTTTTTGTGGACGTAGACAGTAGAGTGCTTCGTAAAATAAACACGAAAAATTTCAGCCTTCTAACTTTAATAATTTCCGAGTAACGAGCAAAAATCCAAAAAATGTTGTGAAAAAAACGGAGTTGCGTTCAGTTTACGCGCCAATGCGCGCTTCTACTCTGGCCAATTTGGTCCATTGTCAATGCGAACCTGCGTGGAGAAACTTCCAATGCTTCTACCAAATTTGAAGTTGATATCTTTATTTTTGCGACCAGGAGAGTCCCAACAACATACAACTCACAGACGGACAGACATGGGTAAATCAACTCAGAATTTCACGCTGATCAAGAATGTATATACTTTATAGAGTCTCTGAAGCTTCCTTTTGGGTGTTACATACATTATGGCAAAAAATAAAATGAGTATACCATCATCTTACAGTGGTGGGTATAAAAATGAATCTAGATATAATATTAGATAAGCATGTCAGATACTCCAATTTTTAGTACAGATTGTATTTTATAAGTAATGAGCAAAAAGCCTGCTTTTTTACTTTCGAAAGGTGAGATATTATCAGTTGTAGGCGTCTCCCTAAACCGATTTAGTCCATTTTCTATACTCCCCTGCGCGTCAATTATTGTGACCGAAGGTATAATTATTGCAGACATATGCACAGACGGACAAACTTGCCTAAGCAGATTCAGAACTAATAAAGAATATTTTAACTTATAATCCATTATTGTTGATTTACGAAGCTTTATTTATCTCATGCTTCATCTGTTGTACTGTAGTTTTTTAATGCATTACGGTCTGATTGATTTTTGTGACGTTTAAAAAGAAATTCGTAACCCTTTTACATTTTATACACTTTTGTACTTTTTCTCTCTCTTCAATTTGAAACACAGCATCAATAATAGTTTGAAAGCCACTGTTTAGCAATGCGTAAAGATGAATGCAAAATAGCCTAAAAGTTGCAACTATGTGTAATAGCAAAAGGAGCAAATATTATTCCGGAATGGCAGCAGTTTTCAGTAAAATGACGAATTCTTTCCAAGCAACTTAATTAGAAGAACGGTTAAGATATTTTCATTAGCAGAAAAATAAGTTTTGTTATTCCAAATTTTTATAGACTCTGTCGCTGTTCGGAATTTCTGCCAAGACTGTTACGTTCCCTGCTTCCGAGAGACATATGGCTTAAAATAAGTATATTCCTATTACTAACTAAAAAAAAGCAATAAATATACGTACAGATAGATCGACTTTATTATACACACGAGATTTTGCTGTAGTGTCTTTATGGGAGTCGAATAACAAGCGCAGGCTTGTTATGGAATTGAAGCTACAGTACCATTTAAAGAATTAATGAAGAAGTTCCGACGTATTTCGAGAAGAAGCAGATATATTTTGGATGTTCAAAATGTTGTGTCAGCATTTCAAGCGAATGAAAATTAAGTTAAAGTGCAGTTGTTCGGAAAGTAAAAGAAAATTTTAAGCTTCTCTAAGGCCAATTGTCGTCTCAGTTGTTCAAATATTATTTGGACACAGCGAAGATATAGTGAGTGAACTCGCATGAACGCTTTTCACTCTACGCACATAAAACTATGATACCGTTTACAATAACGCAATTATATTTTTATTATATCTACAGGTACGTTATGCTTGTTTCCTCTTTATTATAAACGCTACAATGTTTGATTTGCATTCGCCTGTTATTAGCTACGCTACTATGCTATATTTTATCATTTGCTAAGAATCAAGGGAAGGGCGCATATTAAGTTATAGGATCTAAGTTAGTTAATTGGGACAACGAAACGAATAAAAAAGATTTTAACGATTTAAATTTAAAATTTTGAATAAAACCCGGAGCTCTTATCGTAATTATAATCGACGGACAGATCTATGAATGGAAATGGCCAAGTCGATATCGCAGATTAAGAATGTGAGCTATTTAGCTTTAATGTGTAGATGTTCAGACAATCAATCCCGCAGATAGGAAATTGATGTACTTCGCGAGTCATTCGCAAAGTATCTTTCATCTTTCGTTGCAAACTTAGACAAATGCTCAGAAAGCGATTTTTTTATACTCTACGGAAGTCTTCAAGCAAACAGCTCACAAGTTACCGTTCGAAAGCAATGAAGTAGAAGGCCAAATAAAAAGCTCTTACTTACTTTTTAAAGAAAAAAAAGGTTTACAAATCTCACACAATCCCCGACTGAGCTCGACAGACTGTTGCGACGGATTGTAAAAATGATTCTAATTATTATATTATATTAAGCTATACCTTGTTACAATAAGATATCGCGATTTTATCTTCAAAATCAAGGACTTTTGAGTTTATTACGACTGAAGAATCGGTCGTCCATTAGACAAACTGGGTTTGCTGATTGTCATAATCATTCAAAAATTTTAATGATTTTGATATTCCGTTACTCTAATAAAAAATAGAGATTTGAGTATTTTCAATGATGAATGGAACTTTTTTACCCTTCCGGCAAGGTTGCGTAAAATCAAAATAAGTTTTTAGTTTTAATAAAAAAGAAAAAGTTGTATTTGAAATAAATTCTTAAAAAAACAATTCTATTCTGCTTGTAACTTCCAACCTATTATCAATTAATCATTTTGATGCCTTCAAAAAACATTGTGGCAGGTCCTCTTAACTAAACAATGAAAATGCAACGCAATAAACCTCTTGACATCGACACCGATGTAATTTTTCTAACTGACAACGAAGACTGACAACTGCAGAAGCAAAAACTGAATCCTAATTGGGCCAACAGTGACGCCAAACGCACTATTAACACATGCATACGAAACCAACTATGAAAGCCATCTGCAGTAGCAACAACAGTCAAATGCAACCAAGAAATGTACGAAACGTTTATGTACACAGATAAATATACATCTACGGTTACAAAGCTATGCAAAAAAAGAAAATTGGAAAAAATACTTACGAGTATCGGAAAAGCGTCGCGAAATCTTTTGCCAAGCCGCTTCGCAACTCTTCTTATTTTGATATAATTTTGATTGGCGATCATAAAGACAGGGGAAAAGCTTAATAATCTGACACAATTTTTTATCATTTTCTAAATCCTTATCGAAATTGTACTCTGCATCAGTTTTATTCGTCGACATAACGTAAAAATATTAATTAATCACAATGTTCCCAAAAGACAATCAACGCACACACACTGATACTAACACAAAAGCACTTTCTGCTTTGTACATTTTGGTAGGAAATTATTTTCTACATTAAGGTGACATATGTCATTATGTGAAGTTGCATTTAAGGGAAAATTGTTGCCAACTTTTCGACCAATAATAAAAATACTCATCTGCATAGTCGGCATTGCCAGATGCAAGTAGCACGCGCAAAAACTTCTTTTTCAACCACAGTTTTCTGCTCTTAAAAAAATCAATTTCAAACTTGCTGCTGCTGTTATTGGTGCAATTTGCTGCATTGTAATATACATTCGCTGTTGCTCGCGTAAAACATACTTTTTTTATGTTCTACTTTACATTGTTAAACATTCCGATGTATAATTAGCGCGACAGTATACGTTCGCATTTATCGAGGTAGCTTTACAATTCATGTGTCTATGATTAAACATATGGAATTCCCACATAATTTTTCCCCTAATTATCTAAGCAAGAATTCTACTTGATGTATATATCGTTTCCGATTTTCACACATGAAAGTTACGTACGTTAAAGAAACGCGTCTGCTTTCAGGGCTTCTTATCCCTACTCATACATTACAATGGACAGAGGATAAAATCTTCATTACCTATGAAGTATAGCAATAATAAATTGTATATTCTACTTTAAAATGAAGTCCGTAGTTGTAGAATTATGACCGTAGCCGAATAGCATGGTGACAAACTTCTCTCGCTGGCGAGTAATATTTAATCCCCTTCTTCATCCCCTTAAAAACTGAAAGGGAAATTGCTGGATGTAAAAAAACACAACGGCAACAAGAGCGACCTATATATAAGTGGAATATTTGCGGAAGGCAAAATCGGTCGAGCCAAATCTGTATATATATGTTTGAAGAGGTTTTTTGAATGTCTCTCAAAGGTCTTTTGGAGCCTCAGGAATGCAGTTTTGCTTGTTTAGGTACTAACACGGCTGACAATGAACGTCATTATTAAGAACAGCTTTACCTAAAAAATACTAAATAAATGTATCTGAAAAGTTTCTAAATACTACTTGCCAACTACTGTCTAGGCCCCCTTAAGTCTGTAACAGCGAAAAAAAGGAAAGAGTTTCTTCGGCAATTTTTTTTTTTTTTTTGGATGGAAGGAGAACTAGGAGAATAATATTACTTAAGGAGGGTATTAAGCATACCTAACAGTACCAGAAAAATAAGTTTTTTCTGCAAAATATCGTACGCGCTTCACTAGAAAATGTGGTTTTGAGGCTATAATAAAAAATTCGAATGAAAGAAATGAAAATTGTTTGCGTGTTTCGAAATAAACGCGTTTAAAGTGTTAACGTGTAACAAGTTTTATATGCATATTTTTTTATGACAATACATTTTTTATTATTTTTTCCTATTGGTCTGCGCCTGCAGGACCATAAAACTACTATTCCAAGATCACATTTTCCTTCTTTTTGGCTTCTCTCGAAGATTTAATACTACAACCTGCCTGTATTGCAGCATCTGCCAAAGCCCGCCCAATTTTCTTGATCTGCTTAGCGTCGATTCCAGTGCAAAAATTCTTACATAGGATAATCTTAATATCTATCTTCAAAACTTTCAATGATTTTTACAATATTAGTTGTACCTCCATTAAAAATGCACACAGCAACGTCAGTCGCTATGTCCAAAACATTTTGCTAACAGGGCAATTCCCAAGTTTCAAGGAAAATATTTTTTGCGTGCAATGAATTTTTTTCCACGTGTCCTAAAAAGTCAAAAGCATCTATTAAACAAAAAAAAAAACAAAATTTTGTATTAAAAATTTACATTTTACGCCTACCTCCTTAAACAAAAAAAATTTGCAGTAATAGAAATAAGGAGATTTAGCCCGCCGTCACGCCAATTTTCGAAAACCATCGGCGCAAAGTAATCCCAGAAGAAGCGATTAGGATCATTTTTACGTAGAATTCTTCAACGGCAAAATATGGAATGAACCGGAAAAATACTTGGTCAAAAAGTTATAAATTAGTATATTTCCATATTGTAGTTGATATTGAAGCTTGATCAGCAAATAAGAATATTCGAATGTAATGGCTTTGATCCAAGTAATCAAAATAAAAGACGTATCGTAAGTAAAACGTAGCATTTATTTGAAAAATAAAAAAGAAACGACCGAAAGAAACCCAAACATAGGAAATCCGTATAAATATAAGTGAAGTTTACGAGACAAAGCCTAATCCCGCTTATGTAAACATTATTATATAAGGCATCAAAGCGACAAAGTACAATCGTAAGTAGTAACTGTAAAATCACATTCTTTCACATTCTTTCACATGCACAACATTCTATACACGTGCGCTAATACGCAGGTAGTACGGATTAGAAGTTACCAGAAAGGAAGAATTTTCTGCAAATACCATAACAAAGCCTTCAATGAGATAGGGTAGGTGTTACATTTAGTTAAGTTCGTAACTGAGAATAGAGTAAAGCAATGCATAGCTTGAAAGCTAAAGACAATACATGCGTATGCATGTGCATTATGCATACAATCATCAAAGTACGATTTGCTTGCATGCATGCATACGTAGGGGATGTACCTCGCACAGATCGTTGCATTAACGGACGTACATGGCGAACTTTACCACTGAACGGTATGAATGTATTGACGTCGTGCATCGCTGCAGTGATGCAATGCAATTTTTATTCTAAATTTACTTGAAAACTGATCTGCTTGGACAAAAGACCATTTCAGTTACTTTTTGTAAGTCCAGAATAATTTAAAAAAGATTAAAAAATTAAAAAAAAAAAATTAATAAAAATAATTATAATTAATTAGCTACGTTTAGTATCATAATGCAATGCTTTCAATAAATGCTCATTTTCAAGTAGTATGGTGCTTGAAGCATACGATTTTCTTCTGTCTTTATAAAAACGTTAAGAAAAACGTGTTTTTCTTAAAATGTTTAGTAGAATTTTCATGAAATATGATTTCATTTTGTGGATGAAAAAAGATACGAACTTGGTGTTAATTTATTTATATATTTTGAATAGAAAAAGTTTAAGGTTGTGTTAGTCAAAGCATTACTTAAAGAAGAGAGAATTATATGACAAACGTCTTCCGGGTTAACAGAATAATTTGGTAAGAAAAACAAAAAAAAAAAAAATAAGAAAAAAATATTTTTCTTATATGGGAGGTGATCGTTATATGGGAGGTGATCGAAAATGTGAACAGATTCAATCCACGTTCAATAAGGTTTGTCCTTGCGACAAAACACATCGATATACCAAATTTCCTGAAAATATCTCAAAACTTGCGACTGGCATGCAGAACACGCAAAAATACTTTGACAGACTGTAGGCGGACAATCAAGCTGAGGCATATAATGTGTAATAAGAAATGGATTTATATTCTGAATGTTGTTCTGGATGTTGCATATATCAGCAGAAATCTATTGTATCCTGCGCTATAAGTGGGATAGGGCGTTTTAATGGGCATTTCAGATCCCTTATAATGGATTAAGAGGGAAAAGAGCAGCTATTTAGCAATTGCTGCAAACATCTGGTCTATCGGAAATATGTCCGTAGGTTTAAAACCGATATTCGATTACTGATAAAATAGATTGGATCATGTTAACAGGTGTGAAAATGAGTTTTCACGCTTCGCAAGAATATAGTGGGTGCGGTAGCAGATCACATTCTAGCGTTCTGTTGGTGTCGTAAGCGATTGAAAGGAGATTATAGGGAAAGTTACCGCGCAGCAATATCCCTCGTCCATGTCAGCTGCTATTTATAGCGATGTCCAACGACTATTTTGCATAGCTTCAGCAATTCGTAATCCATGGTTCCTTTCCGTGGTCTCCACAAACGTAGAGCGTTGTCTCCTTTCGGCAACGATGTAGCCGCGCGATGATAAAATTCATGATTTTTTCCGTTTGATATTTTTAGAATGTATCCGTTTCCCATCACCAATAAGAATTTGATGCACGAAAACTCTTCGTCTCTGACTACTGAATTTTCCATTTGTCTCTGAGTTCTTTCATATGATATCCGTGTTCCTTGCTTCTCAACTATTTCATTGTATGTAAGTGCTTGGCCATAACCATATTTATCAAGCTATATTTATACCAGCTATCAATTCGAACCTCTGCTTTAATATTCCGAACGTACAAAAGAGAGATTAGAAAATCGCTTTTGACACGTCATCCAGACTATGTTGAATGAGCTTTTGTTAGGAACTATTATTTTTTATTGTTATTGTTATCTCTTACAACAAAAGATACAATGAATAAAGATTCTTTAACACATCATGTGTTTTCATTTATCCGTCTTGGAAAAAAAAAGCGTGACCTATTAGATTTTCTGCCTTCACGTTTGGTTTAATATACAAAGTTGCTTTTTTGGTTTAATATAC
>KK499768.1:31936-95769 GCA_000688715.1 Glossina pallidipes
ATACATATATGCAATATATTTATATATATATATATATATATATTTATTATTTATTCCATATATTTCAGATGGCATTTACCATAAATTTCTGTTTAACATTTAATTAAAAAATTTTGTTTAAGTGTCAGAGCATGTTAGTTAAGTAATGTAGTAAAAAAAAAAAATGACGTAAACATGTAAGAAAATTATATTTGTTTTAGAGCGAATTTCAGATCCCTACTATTTGGACATTGTAAATGTATATTTTGAAAATCTCTGCGTTCGATTGTGCGTATACGAGTCATGTCAATTTTACGCATTATCAAGAATGTCTGGAAAGAATTCTTTAACTTCTTCTACCGCCAAGATTAAGTGTCTTTACGTTATGAAGGCCGGCTGTGGACGGATGAAGTAATCATCATACAATGTAAAATTCTTTACCGTTGGAAGACATATTGAAAAAAAAAATTTCAAATCTCCTGTTCTCTCCTGTCCTTCCTCGGACGGAAATAATGAGACGCGGAGTAACTTGGAAGTAACTGCGATCAGCGATTAGCAGAGGTTTTCGTTTGTTTTTTTTTTTTTTTCATTTTAGAAAAAGTGATTGGAACATTTTCTTTGGCTTCACCGAAGCCTTGCGCTAAATTGCACTAAACTGCGTTACACGAATATCTGCCACAAAATGTGAGTAAAATAGAAGTTTTTTCTACATTTTAATTATTTTCAAGCCCATTTCAGTATGAATAATGAGAACTCGTTGCACCGAATCGCCATAATTGAATTTATAATAAATTTTTGAAAATGCATTTATTTCAATTTTAGGAAATTACAGAACGTTAAAATGGCAATGTCGCTCGACATGTTCGCGTTATTGGATCTTGAAAGTGTATTTGAAAATGTTGCAAACGGTAGGACAAAAAGAGCATACTTCTGTCCGTCGCTGGTGGGTATGAAAAACAGAAAATTAATGAATAGCAGTAAATTTTCACGCATTTTAGTACGCATTCGTTACTAATGCGTGTTCACATAAATTTCATGAAAATGGGGTTTGGTTGCCTTTTTGAACGTTTCTTACGTATGCAGATTTAAATTATATGTACATTTAAGTATTCACCGGCATTAAAGTATATAACAAATAACAAGAACGAGTTCATTTCTGATTTGGTTTTAATCGAGCCGTCGCGGACTGAAGATATACTAAATTTTTCATATCATTTACTATCCACACCTATGCCTTTTGGCTTTTGAGGGCGATTTTAGATCGAACCTCGCTTGTTTGTGTCATCTGATATTGCGCAACTGTTTAGTTACGCAAAATTACGTTACGTTATGCAAAAAGTCAATATTGAGCTATTTGTGCGGTCAGCTGTGAACGACTGGATCAATTAGCGATCTTAAACATTCTGGCAGCCCGAAGCAATTCATGAAAGCGTTGCTCAAGCAATTCGTGAAGCGGAACTCAACTTCAATTCGACACCATGTTCAATGCGTATTAGCTTTGAAAAGTGCTAAGCTGCCAGACAGCGCTTGCGAAAATTTCACGTAATCTTCACCAGTGATGCCTCTTTGGTTCTTTACTGTTCAAATCCAGTATATTATGATAAGTCGTCCATCGCGGAGAGAACGATTTCACTGTTTTAACACGACGGTGATGCTGAACGCTTTAAACGCCTGAAAAGTCGTTTACGCCATAAAGAAGAAAATTGAAAGAAAGTTCGGTAAATTATTCTTGATTATCGGAAGGTGAAGTTTCAAGAGATAATTGACGTCCTGAAGATAATCAAAAGTCGATGTATCCGCTGTTTTGCATGAGAAAATTGGTTTTCAAATACCGAGTACTGAGTATACTCATAATGGAACGAATGCATCGCGTGAAAAATCGATCGCCGCAATAGGAGGACTGCATGAAAGGCGCAAGTTTGAATTTGCGCCCCACCCTCCGTGTTCTCTAGATTTGGAGTCGGTATATAGATGCCAGCATCAAGTAAACAGGTATAGAGTTCTCGATTATCGTCGGACTGTAACAGGTAGCGGGGTTACAGCCATCAATGAAGTATGTATTTTTTTTGCTATCGAATGAGAAAACATTCGATCGTAGATTTATCCTCGAGTAATGTATTGAAAGGGAAAATAAAATCAAATATCGTTTTATGCGAAAAGCAAATATTTTATGCAATTGATGGATATGAGAAGAGTGCGTACGTTCCTTAATACCAGAAATTTCAGACTAATTATTTTCAATGCCTTTATTTACTGCTGCCATTTAAGAAATGGCCAAAATAGTGTACGCAGCACCAAAATGTGCCCCGTAATAGTTAATCAATTTTAGCAAGGGCTGCCATTAAATTTAAGCCTTAAATGCGATATATTCAATGGAGTATTCTCTCAAAGAAATCTTGCACGATGGACTCGTGCAGAGTGTAAACGAAAAATTGGTTTCCTCCGCAAGCTGGAAACTGCCAGCTCCTAAATATGATAAAGTGTAACACAAATGAAAAAATGGCGGGAACATATGGCGGGGACAGATGTCCTTGGAACCCTATCTTGTCATGCCAAAGCACGAAAGCTTGCGCGATTAATCTGAATTAGTCATTTCGTTGCACAAGGAGTATTGACATGAACGGGAACCTTATGTAAATTTAGTTTCGTGGTAGTGAGGAAGCAGGGTTACTCCTGTCTCTCAATGGTTGTCTTGCAACGATTGGGTGATTGGCCAACCTGCAGTTGGCTCTTCATACGAACTTGACTGAAGTAGCAACGAAGTGGCAGCATTTATCGTTATTTGCCACATGAATATAATTTTGTATATTTGCGTTTTTTCACAATTAAGGTAAACATTTACATGCACTCACTTTAGTTTACATTTACATTTTAATTCATTAAAAATAATTCTGTTTCGATTATTGTTTTCCTTATTTGATTGTTTACTTTCTTACTCTTCTTTTTTCTTTATGTTTTTATTTACATATCAATGATATCCCAACTATTTCGTCGTGAATGCGACGAGTAAAAATCTTCTTTCAATTTGACAGCAATCGTATCGTATCGCACTTACTCTGGGGAAAGTCTCTCAAACCGAGCATGCGCTCGGTAGCGACACCCGTCATTACTAGTTGTTCGCCAATCTCAAAGGGATGCTCACATTAGAATGAATGACTTGGATCAAATTGATGATGAGGTCATTACGCTTACTGGGACGTATTCTTGATGGTCTTGAAAAATTTGTCTATAGAAACTGCATCAAAATATTGGAGAAGAAGTCTTAGAGTGGTCCGGATGACTGATAAAAGGGCTGCTTTTGTCTTCCTCTTACTTAGTCCGGAAGTAATTGGTCGATGTATTTTATAGTACATAATATATGAACCCTGCTGTATGATATTTTTATTTTGTCTTTTTCCTTAGTGTTACGTGGATTCACGCTGAGGGAAATAAGTTTTTTCACTTGAGAACTTCAGAACTTCTCCATGCCGCAGTTTTATGCTGTTGTTTACTTGCAAACAGCCGCATTAATTATTTTTCGAGTCACTACCAGAACGGTTTTCTCTCAAGTTTCTCAGGAGATCTTATTATTACGCTTATTGGCGCTTAATATTTTTGTGGGGCTGCTTTTCTTAAATTTTCTTATGACTAACTGTCGTATGTCCGTAAATATTTTTTATTGAAAATAATTTCAAATAATTGAGGACATAACTCGACTACACTTACACCAAATTTAACAACCCATCGATATGTTCCTTTGCTTAAGCGTGAAATGAAGTTTCCTGAGCTTTCCTTTTACACAAGTATAGAGCGCTACCTATACAAAATGTATGCCTTAAAGCAACATTTTCTTGACCACTTCGAGCACTTTGTGAAAGCAATTAGTAAAGTTTTTCTTTCCTTTGCATTGCATTGTTATAAATTTTCTACAAAATTATTATTTGCGAAAAAGTTCTTCATTGCCGCTGCTTATAAGACAATGGAATGGAAGAGAATACCAAAATTTATGTTTATTACAATTTTTATATGTTGCTGCCTAAAATTTACAAAAAAGAAAAAAGAGAAACTTTTTAAGTCCTTGCACAGTGTAAGCATAACACGGCAAGGTAGCTGTGTTGCTGCTGCATGCTCTGTTGCCTAAGTGAATGACTTTACGTGCGTGTGTGTGTGTGCGTGTGTTATATATGTAGAGTAAATTTCTGTTAAATGAAATTTATTGAAAAATATAGTCGAGAGTATTAGCACAAATTATTTTCTCCTTGTCTTCTCCCCGCTGTACATGTGTACACTCACGGACAGAAGCTACCGAAGTTTCAAGATTAACTTTTTCACATGTTATGTTTCGGTAAAATAAAATAAAAAAAAAAGAAGGAAAATCTATGATTCCGCAGAGAGAATCAAATAATAAATAAGAACACTAAGCACGCAATCACTTGCGCGTTCTCAGTTTTTTACGTTATTGCACAACAAAATATTTTGTTTTGAAGTTTTACTCTTTGAGGAGGAGGAGGAGGAGAGGACAAGAGGATAAATAAATGGCAACTCATTAAAGTCTGTTGCAATTGCCAAAAAAAAAAAAAAAAAAAAAAAAAAACTACACGTATGTCTATAAGTGCACGCGCTAAATATGTTAGTTTAAGTAGTAAATTTCCGTAAAAGAGACGCGGAGACAGGCGGACAGACAAGCGAATACATTTTAAGAAATGCATTTCAATTTGTAGATGCATAAGCACACATACACATACAATACATAGGTTACTTATGGCCATGCGAAGGAAATTGTATAAGAATGTCTGCGCGTATCAACCCACGCGCTAACCTGTAATGTTGCTATGCTTGTTGTTGTTGTTGTTGTTGTTGTTATTGTTATTGTTGCTGCTGTTACGATTGTTGCTTGTTATGTTCAAAAGAGCAGCAAATGAGCAGCAATTGCTACGACACACAATAAACATTTTTCAATGCACAATCCGACAACAGACTGTTATACAAACATGTATCGCTTTGCAAGATATCTACCATCTTATTGGCCTCTTTTTAGGTTATGTTAAACATGATCTCTTTTTCTATTCTTTTCTGTTCATATGTCTCCGGTCTTTTTTTTCTCTCTCTCTCCTTCTCTCTCTCTCTCTCTTTTGAAATTTATCGTTGCGCTGTTCGTTTCTCCATGGCTGTGGCTTTCCTCTATGGACAAAGTCCACAAAGTTTGTGACCATAGATTACTGCCATGTTATGGTACTCGATGACATAGAAACTTTCCAACGTAAGAAAAAACGGCAAGTAAATCAACGAATGATTATATTCTGACTTCATTTTCTCTTAATGAAGTAACAAGGTGTCCATAATGCTCGAATGTGAACACAAAAAAACCAAAAAAGAAAAGAAAAAAAAAACCATATATATGAACCGTTATTGGTAAACGATTGACATTTGATTGGCTTGATAATGTTTATAATTAAATAGAGTAAGTTATTTATATATATAAATAGGAATATGAATGCGATGAAAAGTATAAAACTGCTCTTGAAACACATTTTCTTTCCTTCATTATGACTGCTTGTGAAGTTTTTTCGCTTTATGTTACGGCCTACAACTGCAGAATAAAATACTAATGATGGGCAGTTGATAACTTTAGGAGGTTACATTTAATGAACATAAAAACTAAGTTCTGCCTGGCCTTGTTTAGTAGCAAGTAATATTTAAATGGAACTGAAAAATTAAAATGTTAATCATTATTGTGGAATCAGATCGATCGAATAGCGTTACCAGAAAGTCTTGTGGTAGACCCAACTTTTATTATATTTATTTCAAAGGATTCAGAATCACTTTTTGAATCGATTTCAGCTTGTCTGTCCTTCCGACTGCCTAATCTCCTACCCAGGCATCTTGCATGTGTTTTGTCCACAGTTCGCGATTTGAGAGATATTTTGATGAAATTTGATGCAGTGACTTGTCTTGGTCCAAGGAACAACGATATTGAAACCTTTTCGATCACGTCCCGTATAATGCCTTATTTTACAAAGTCATCATATGAATGATTACATTAAACTAAATGGTGCAAGGCGTTTAACGGTGGGCCGTGATCGAATACAAGGTTTTTACCTTTTGTTATATTGATTTTTTATTTGGAATTGTTTTTGGCTAACTTTTACGATTCAATTAAAATGTTTTTTGTTAAGCGATTTTCGTTTTTCGGGTAAATTTTGCCTACTTTGAACTTTAAAAACGTGGAAGTAAAGGGAGAATTCAGAAAATGTAATTTTCGGTTCCATATGAACATATGAACGGAAGGACAGATACGCGAGATTAAAACGACTTTAAATACCTATTTTGAATCCACTGAGTATAAATAAGTGATCCATGAAGTTTTCCGTGATGGATATAAACCCGAACATTTTGGTATCAGTAAGCTATGCTTCTTTTCATCTTTAATAAACATATTAATATTTGATTTTTAGCTCTCGATGAGCCCAAGGAAAGGAAAAATGCTCATCAAGTTCAAACGGTTGGTTGATTTGCGGACCGTAAGATTGAAAAATTGAAAATGTAATGGACAGCTTCTTCGACGTCATAATCACGATTTCAGCGCAAACAACGAATTAGGTAGACAGAGACGTACAACCATATTCAGCCAATCCGTTTGCGTTCAAAATTTCTGAATTGATTTGTTTTGCGTTCTAATAAGGTCTCTAAGCTCTAATTTTCGACATTTCATGGTGAATATTGATTCACAATAGTAAATTGACAAGGAAATCAACCTGCCGAAGTTTAGCCCAGGTAGGTATAGTTTTTATGATGCCATCATATGGCTGCTTCGATTGCCAAAGGATTTTTTCGTTTAGTGGGGTTAATACTTATTATTAGAGAAATTTGTTTTGACTATGTACAGTTAGGAGCTAATGAAGTGCTTTGATATTAAAATTTAATAAAATTCCAAAAATGATGTTAATCGATTTGGCAAGTGAAGCATTCATATGACATTTCATGTTTCATTTTTAATGTTTTATGATGAAAATTAGTCTATAGAAGCGATTGAGCAAAAAAAATTGACGATACGAAATTTGGAGCGAGCAAGTCTATTTTTTACACCCCAATATATATAGGAGTTACCATAAAATCTCACATGGAGAGAAAGTCTAATTTTAAATTTTTTTTATGACGGAAACGAAAAAATGATCAAATATTTGCGAAGTAGATTAAGTTTGCTAAATAATGTGTAATCTTTGGTGTATCATTACTCAACACAAGCGAATAACTCTCGTAGGCGAAGTTATATAGGGCCGACTATAACATTCTTAATTGTTTGTTGATATGTTTATGAGCGCACTAAGCCACTTTCCTGACTTCAGTTTTAGCAGCTTTTCTGTAATGTTTATTCCGAGTTTGAAATCTATATCCGCAATGAATTCGTATCTGTAGGGGTTCTCTGTTGCGGGCTAAATTCGAAGCGAATCGTGCTTATTTTCTAATATTATATATGCTGTTCAAATAAGAATATATATGGTTGGTTGGTTGTGTGTGTGTGTTGTTGTGTACTTACTGTGAGCGAGATCGAGTGTTCAAAAACCAAAAAAAATGAACGCACGGGTAAGTGCGCAGATCGATATATGGACATAGTTTGCGCACATGTCGACAGATACACACAAATAAACATACATGTGGCTATATAGACAGGCAGATGGATACGCCGGTACATACGGATGGCAAGTGGACACATCTCCATCAATCGGACCAGATCAGTCAAAGAATGCGCTTACAGTGCAACGTAAGCTGAGAATACTTTTGCTTTTTTCTTTTTCTGCTCATTGCTTATAAACATAAAAGGACAAAAGTGTGCAAACTTTTGTACGTCCTGTGAGTGATTCTGCGGTGCCTTTATAGAAATGAGAAATGAAATGAAAAAATCACTACACCCACCCAATAAGAAATTCGGTTGTTACTGAAAATAATTTTCCGACTTTATTTTCTTAAAGTGATTTTGATTAATTAATTAATTATTGACCCGATTGAGGACTGCTCCCTTATATTAGCTACACACAGAGTAATATGTTAAATATAGTTGAAAACATTGAACATTTTTAATGTTGAATATGTGTGACAATGCATTCGAATTCCACAAGGGGAATGAGCGAGCGGTTTTTGCTTGTCAATGCCTAATGTTTTCGTATATATAAGAATTTGAAATTTTTTCTCAGAAATGCCATGATATGGCCTGCCATTACCGGTACATTCTTAATTTTTAGTCAATAATGAATTCATTTACTTATGAGACCAAAGTAAGTCCTACATTGAAATCAACCTTCGGTGAATATTGGGCGTATTTGTTGACTTATTTAGCACTTTTTTCGTGAGGCCACCTAAAAATCTTACTTAAAAATTTGTGTGTTAGTTCTATGACTATATGTGTAAATCATTTATTGTGAATAGTAATGAAAACAAATAAATAAATATTTAGTTGGAATTGTGCACATATTGACACGCGTTGACTTTTACGTTTGAAATGCTCAATCAATGTTATCCATACGCCCCTAAGTATATCATAAATCCAAAGAATAAAACCAACTTGCTAGACACGCAGGAAATAAGCCAACATGTCTCTTAAGCATATGTCTGCCGGATGTAGCTGTATTTGCTTTAACACTAGTACTATCGATGTTTTGCGTATATCTATTTCCACCAAAAGGGATCATCCGCCCATTTTTGTCGCCATTCCTAAAAATGAAGGTAGGAAGTTGAAATTTGGCGCAAGTATCCCTTGATCGATTAAAAATCCAATATTAAAAAAATCATTGTAATTTGCCTACATACACGCCCACCATAAGTCGGAGGCTACAAACATCCTCAAAAAAAAAAAAAAAACAATAACTTCTTCTGCAAAGATATTTGAAATAACATGCTACCTAAATGTTTGTCAAACCCACCTGCTTGTTTGCTTGAAAAATGGCTTCGAGAGGTTTATTTCCAAACTACTTCTAATAAATAATTATTTCATTTGTTCTTCGATGGAAAAAATGCTAATGTGTCTTAGGTGAGTAAATGGGAAATAAATTGGAATTCAAATTTTATCGCCAACAGTGGCCGCATCAATAAGCCGATTGGGACTAGTTTTCGACTGACGATGAAGGCGACCCTGGCGAAATATTGTGGTCACATGTTTTAAAATATATCTTCATGATATCGATAGTTATACACAAGAAAATGGAAAAGGTGTCGGCATATTTCCAAGGTTGTTCCAGTTTCCTTCATATTGTGGACGAGCACAAAAACAGATCAAACCGAATATTTAACCTCACATTTTGAATCGATCAAGGAGTGCGTATGTCAAATTTCAGGTTCTTATCATCATATTTACGACTGTGGCAACTCAACAAAAATAAAGGATCAAAATGATCCCTTTTGGTAGAGATAGTTGTATGTTATCAGCACTGCGCGGTCCTTTCATCTAAATAAAAGCTTCCAAAAAATTTTGGAAAATTATGAGCTTAATAACTGTTTTTTTTGCAGATCGAAACCTAAAAAGGATCAAAATAACGTATTCGGTAGTTCTAGTGTTAAACCATCCTTCTCATCGTAATATTTGTACAAATAGTTGAGGGCACTCGGAGGGAGTGTTGCTTAGTTCATCATATAACACGCTGTTCAAAACACACGTATTGAACGCTTTATGCCAACTAATGCCATTTAGGACTATTTTAAAATGTACGGGGTGCTGCTTGGCACAACTCTGTTATTGAAGATTATGCAAAAATATTGAATATATGTTAAAGCTATTGGGATCTATCAAAAATGAACTTCAAGCAAGAGCTTGTGCTAAGTGCCTCTACAAGTGCATGAAGTATGCATCTGTGTGTTTGATATCTGCTAAACACATACATAAGCGCATGTAGATGAATGGCAAACATGATTACGGTCTACTGCAGATTCGGTAGTTAAAAGCACTTGTGTTTACATAGACAATATAGTTTGATATGGGGAAAGTTCGTGCGTTTGCAGAAAGTCTGGCCACTTCCAGCCTTGTTGTTTTTTGTGAGCTTGGCGCTGCTCTTTTCTGTTTTCCTTTTCTTTTTTTTTCTTTGCTACTTGACAATTCGCTGCAGTTGTCTTCAAATCCTTTGGCAAATGGCTATAAAAGTTAAGTGTTATCCATGGTGTTATCCATTCATTTCATTTAACTATTACTTTGCTTTTGCTTTTTTTGTTGCTTTGGCTTTTCGTGAAACAATAAATCGTTTCTAGTTATTTACAAAACGTCGGTTAATATTTTCATGGGACGACTAAGTAATCTTCGTCAAGAGTGATGGAAATCCTATAGACCAAATCTAGAGAATCGCGAAGGTAGGACAGCAATTTAAGCTTCATTCACTTTGGCACTGAACTTGTGGTACGATGCGTTTGCTTCACCGTGAGTGAACGCAGTGCCAATTTGGAAAATGATTTTTTCTTATTGAACTTTTTATGGAACAATAGCGAACATGTTGCCTTTTGAAAGTTCTTTTACTGCGTTTCAGGATCACCGAGAAATGGTTGTCTTCAGGTCGTTTGTGCTTTTCCAAGCACATACAGAAGTTGCTCGCTAATGTTTTTCCAAGAACTCTTAATACCTTAATACCTTTTCCTTCAATTTGCCTGCACACGTGGTTTCACATATGGGCTCTCTGTCTTCAAGTCATTTCAAAGATTTTTAGATATTCCCAACGGGTTAATAATTCCGATTTTGTTTTCTTTGCTCATCTCCGCCCGTATACAGGTTGGTATGTTGTCGATTCTCTAAAAATGCTAATAATTATAATAAAAAGTTAATGGGTTCGATGTGATTACAAACACGCCCACACAATAAAAGTAAAATTCCCACGAGCAGCAACACTCCCGCAACAGCCTACACAAAAAGTGATTTTTTCTACAAATTTTTGCTGCGTTAAGAGGAAAAAAAAATAGGATGACAATATTTAAGGAGGTTACTAAGTACAAATTTATTTTTGAGAAATATTATTATAAAAGCCCAGCACCGGAGAAGGAAGATGTTTAATTTGGTAAAAAATTGGCGGCGGCGGCGTTCCCGTTTAATGTATGCGTTTATTAGACTTTATTTGCAACAACAACAAGTCCGAAAGCTACTTTGTAACGAAGACGATTCAAGACAATTTGTAGGTGTAAGATCTTCGATATAAATTGAATGCATGAGTTGTTTTGTATCTGCGGAAGTAATATATGAATGCTTCACTTGCCAAATCGATTAACTCCATTTTTGGAATTTTAGTAAATTTTAATATCAAAGCAATTCATTAGCTCCTAACTGTACATAGTCAAAACAAATTTATCTAATAATAAGTATTAACCCTACTAAATGACGAAATCGTTTTAGCCATTGAATAATAAATAGTTTATATCAGAAGCCAATCTGATTAACTACATACTGCAATGTATTTATATCATAATAAAAATGTATTTAATCCCTTACACTATTTTCCCTCTCCAAGGAGACATCTGTAAGATGTTCGTTTAATTTCATTATTATTCATACCGTTATCGCCCACACGAACTAAGCACGAGAAAAATAAAATACAAATTAGTTGTATACGAGCTGCCATAAGTGAAGCAACTTATAAATTTCGATTTTATTGTGAATTCTCTTTTTAAGACATTAAGATGGAAGATGTTAATAAGAATTATTTGAGTAAGGAAAATAGTGAAACGGACGGTTCTTCAATACAAATTATTGGCAGAAAGCTCGAATCAAGAAAACGATTTTGTATTTATTCGGATGCGTCATCTGATCACGGAAATGAAAAATCCGCAGCAAATAATTCGACTGAACGAAAAAGAAGTCATAATCCTGATAAACGGGACGGACATGTCCAAAAGCATAACAGCTGCATGACGCGCCGCGAATGTGCATTTGGTTTTTCCCTCTTTAGAGAATTTATTATTTGGAAAAATTACTTAGCTGGTATGAACTGGACTAGGGGCTTCCGTAACAATGTGTTTATATAATGACATTTTTCCGTAATAAATGATTGAAAGAAGAAAAAGAAGAAGAATTGCAAGGCTGAGTTTGAATTAATAATTTGCTTTCACTTGTCAAATCGATTGACTCCCCCAATCACCAAAAAAATTGTAGTAATAATAGCAATGACTGCAAGTATATTCCATCTTACACTTTCTATATATCCTCAAATCAAATAGTCGTTTGCAATAATATCTACATCGTCCACAGTCTACATTGTAGACTGTAAATGTTTAAGTTGAGGAGAATTTTAAAAAACATCTTATAATATTTTATCATTTTTCTCAACTTCTTGTTTTATCGAGTTAATCGGTTTGGCAATTGAAGCATCCGTACAATATTTCGAAATTTCCTTTGTTCTCTCTTTCATTTGAAATAAAAAAGCCTTAAAGTATCTACCAAAAGATACTATGCTAGCCTAGGCCCTCAAATCTACCATTTTCTCTTTCTCTCTCTCTCTCTCTCTCTCAACTTCTTGTTTTATGGAGTTAATCGATTTGGCAATTGAAGCATCCGTACAATATTTCGAAATTTCCTTTGTTCTCTCTTTCATTTGAAATAAAAAAGCCTTAAAGTATCTACCAAAAGATACTATGCTAGCCTAGGCCCTCAAATCTACCATTTTCTCTTTCTCTCTCTCTCTCTCTCTCTCTCAACTTCTTGTTTTATGGAGTTAATCGATTTGGCAATTGAAGCATCCGTACAATATTTCGAAATTTCCTTTGTTCTCTCTTTCATTTGAAATAAAAAAGCCTTAAAGTATCTACCAAAAGATACTATGCTAGCCTAGGCCCTCAAATCTACCATTTTCACTTTCTCTCTCTCTCTCTCTCTCTCTCTCTTTCTAATATTTTGAATTTTAATTCATACACATTTCCCACAATTACGATTCAACAATTTTAAGTCAACATAATTAAAGCATAAAATTCTCTTAATTTAATTACAGGCATAACATTCAAATATCATGCTGCTAATACGAAACTATATACAAATTTACATAAGCTATACATAAGCAATTACGTAACAAATAATATCCGGAATCTCTCTCCCTCTCTCTCTCTCTCTCACACTATATGCATATACATGTACACGCATATATATAAAAAACATTTCTAGTAACGCACAGAGAGACAACAGTTTTGATAAAGTTCACAAAATTTTATTACAATAAAATGTCGCTTTAATTGCGTGCATGTTTTAATCGTTTACAAGGAAGCGTACACATAACTAGCTAAACGTAATTTATTTACAAGTTTTTATAATATTTTGAATGTGCGGGCTTTAAACTGTTTGTAGCACTTTCTGGTATTTAGTTTTGAAATTTTTGGAAAAGTAAACATGCTATGCTTTTTAATAGATATATCTTCTTAAAGAGACTAGGGAAGAGTATTTAAGAGAAGCAAATAAAGAAATTCCCGGAATAGTTAAGAAAGACAAAAGACGTCGGACAAAAGGCATTGACATTGGGGTACAGACATTGATGGCGTTGTTGGTGAAATATGTGTATACCCTTTGCTTATACCCTTTGTAATGAAGAGTAGATTTCGCGTGAGACAGTTTTCTACCCATATATAGTAGTTACAGTTTTAAATATCGCGTAACATTACATCTATGTCATCCTTTAAGAAGATGAACTCCAGCGATTTGATTTTACGTTATCCTATCGATTTGGTTACATATTGAAAGGAAAGTGATTTCTGCTTGGTAGATCGTCGCACTGATTTTTACAAGATCTTTGGGGAGAGAAGTTTTAAAATCATAATAAATGACCAAAAATATGAATGCAGGAAGAACTTCGCATTGGAGTCTGCATTACAAGCGCGATTTAATTTGTTGCTACAATTTTATGCGCAGTTACTGATTGTTGATCCCAAATATCCCAAATTGCCTTCACCTGTGGAGGACATACCTTGAGCTACTGTTCCCTTTCCGTTATGATGACTTGGTTGAGATGAAGCAGCGCCACAACAATTTACAACCAACTGATCCAGCTGATCCTCTTTTCTTGTGGCGCCATAAGGAGTGGGCTTTATTGTCGACATGAATCGTTTGTCAGGCCTCAATAATACTGCGTTCGTTTTACGGTTCGGATCTATCCATATCCATGCGTCGACTTTCGTTACGATTCTGTGACACTTTCCTGTTATTGCTTTTTTTTTTTTTTTTTGAAAATAATCCAATTTATTCAATGTTCAAAAAAAAGAGAATTGTTTTGCGTATGATTCGACGCGACAGCGTATACTAGCATGCAAAGTTTAAATGGTAAATGGTAAAGTGGAAATCTTGGAGGGCGAGAAGGAAAGGAAGACTTAGAGAGAGGGAGGGAGGGAGGTGAGAATTAACATTTATCCTTACAAACCATCTGCATGCAAAATGTTTCCAATAGAATAAGGTTTTTGTGGTAACAAAGAACTCGAAAATTTAAGCATGAAACTCTTGCCATCAAATAATACATATGTTATGTAATCGATGATTATTGTACGGCTGTGTTTATCTTATTATTATTATTATTATTATCACCTGAAGGCTATATCTCCATTTGTTTCTTTTTTCATGAATGTACATAAACGGGCGAAAACTTTTTTCACTTTTATTGTTTCATGGAGTAAATCGATTTGCCTTGTGAACGGCTCAAATGCTCTGCATACTCCACATCATTTGTGATAAGGGTCAGTTAGGCGTGTGTGGCCGCAAATTAAATCCAGAAGGATTTTGAATGAATCATCTGTTCGTCATATGTTGTGTACCCGTTCTATCCGCCTAACTGATGCCTGCCCAAGTATTTTTACGTTCCCCTTAGACTTCGCAACTTTCGAGATATTTAGATGAACTTTGGTACACGGACGTATTACCCCATAAGGAAATAAAATGAATTTAATTGGCTTGTTCTAATCACGATTCGTCATATAAAGCCGTTGTTATATGAGAAATCTCCTCTTTTTCTAACACATATCGACAAATAGTATTTTGACCAAATAGATGAACGTAAACTATCACTGTCTGCTCTTACAATAGGTAAGCCTTTATTTGGCAACAAGTTCCAATTTTCAACATTTCACGGCGATAACGTTTTGACCCATTGTAGACTTACTGAGAAAAATTTGCCCTATATAAGTGTATTTTTCGCATCGTTCTCGATAGAACGATAGACTGACTATTCATGAACAATAAAACACAAACGTGAATAAAACTGAGTGAATTCCGATATTTGATGTTTTATGACGAAGATCTTGGCCGAGTTCAAGTTGTGACATTTTGTAATTATCGTGATGCGTTTCAAGTGACAATCTCGCGATACGAGTGTAACATAAATGAATTAAGTATTCATAAAGTGTAGTCGAAAAGTGATTAGGTAGCAATTATATTTATTTTATTCATGTCCATACCATATCAGCAAGCCAGCCAGCCAGCCAGCCAGCCAGCCAGCCCTTAGAGCTAAGCAATGCTATCTTTATTATCAGAGCTGATATTTCTTAGACTACCTAATATACTGTCTGATGGATACAAAGTAACTATGCATTAAAGGGAAATTGCGCATTTACTCTGCAGCAATTGAATGCTTGTAAAGCATCCACATTTGTCCCCTTAAAAGACTTTATAATTTTGTTAACGTCATTGTCATCACCGTATTCTCTGAGAAGCGAGCGAGCGAGCATAAAGATGTTCTCAACTATCGTTGAGAAAGCTTCGATTATGTTTGTGTTGGGAAATGTGTCTTTTAAATCACGTTTATATTTTATTGTGCTTAACAAGCTTCTACAGCTGACACATTTTAAAGCACTTGTTAAGGAAACCTCGGTTAGAAGGATGTTTAACAGAATCGAGCACTTAAACATGTAATAATGTCGTCACAGCAATAAGCGAAGGAAAGTTTCAAAGAAAAAAAGACATAGGAAGAAAAAATTGCTTAAGACGACTTTTTTATCACTTATTTTAAATAAACATCATATTTATCAAGTAATCAATTAGTTATATGCGTAATAATTAATTCACAAGCACAGAGAAAATTAAAATGAAACATTTTCATATGAAGAAATCCAACAATTACGATAACAGATTATGATACGATGAACGGTAAATGGGTTTTATATTTTCCCTATACTTACTTTCAACGACAATTATTAGAAATTTCAAGTAATTTCTGCGAACTTGACATGGCTAACTCGGACTCCAAACGATCCGAGTAACTATATGAATATATATCATAGCACGATGATGGTTACCCTAAAAGGAAAGAAGACAGCGTTTGATATCAAAAAATGTGTTTAAGATTTTATTTCGGCCTGCAAGTTCGCCTCTGCCAAATAATTGACGTAATAGGCGAAACCTAACGCAATAAGCCTTAGTATCAAGTGCTCAATAAAGTATTTTATATATTTATTTACTATTTTGATAGATATCGGTCCGCTTGCAACAGATGTGTGCGTTTGTAGGTAATCTACATATTCTTTCGTGTAAAATATATGACAAGCTGTCCTGTTGTCAGGTTTGCTTTTTTCATACAGAACTCTTTGTACATTTTGTAAATATTCGGTGGATTTATTTTATAAATTAAATGATTTTTCGATTCCATTTATTCTATCGAAAGAATTCAAATTTTTCACTTTAACATTCTGAGATACGTGTTGGCATAGTTTCCACTTTAATACCTGTAACTGCGACCTCCCAATTAAGGTATCAATCTTATATCGTATCGCACCACTCGTATACATTTTGAATTTGCACTTGGCTCTTCCATTTACCGTATGTAAAACAGGTAAGAATACTAAATTGGGTCACGTCGCACCATTAAATACCCTACACCACTCCATACTTATTCATACAATGGCTTTACAAAACGAAGCGTTATATGGGAGGTGATTTAAAAAGTGGTCCGATTCGAACTATATATCCAGTAGTGTTTGTTCTTGGGCCAAAACACGTCAGTTTACCAAATTTGCTCAAAATATCTCAAGGCCTGCAGATCGAATACAAGCGAACAAGACGGACAGACGAACAAGCATAGTTTGACGTAGTCAGAAAGTGCTTCTGAATCGGTCGCTTTATCTCAAGTTCCTCTATGTGTTGCATATATCCGCACAAACTTAATATATTCATATGCATCAAAGGTTGTGCAGGGTTTAACAATCAGTTTAGTAAGTAATTTAGTGTAGATTGCAAACCCTATTTACATGCCGCGGCTTATTTGTAAATGGTTTTTTGGCATCTGCGGACGAACAATTGGCGAAATGGATTTAAGGAAAAAGCAAACGATCAGTTTTGTTTTGTCACTCACTAACTTACTTGTCTTCACTTCATCGCTCGTTTAAAATGCTTTTCGTTGACCTCTTAACAGTTGTAAATTGCATTATTCACCGTGATATTCGTGTATTTTATAATGGGTAAAATATTTATACATAATATGCTTCATAATAAATTGAATGTTTTGCAAAAAGTCTTTCCAATGAAAATAGTTTTCATATATGATATATATATGTATGTATGTATGTACTTTCATATCTTAATCTAAAGGACTGTGAGAGACTTGAAAGCAAACCGTGGAACGACGTCGAAACCCACAGAGAGTATTACGCTTCGCCAGTGTGTTTTATGATTAATGAGGTTCGCTACTTGCAAAAGCAGCGCGCCGTATAGGGTACAAGTAAACAACGTGTACAAAAATTGATTTGTAACACTTTAGTCAGATATCGCCACTTAATGGATTGAAAAGCAGACACAGAACTATCTATTATGTGTAGAAATATTATATACATTATAAATGTATATATAAAAAAGTGCCTGTGCATTGCAATTGCAATACTTGTTGTTAGTGGTTTATAAATGATAAGACAAAGAGGAGTAAATGAGTAATAAAATTGCCCGAATGAATTGGGCAAACAAACAAGATATTATCGTTGACTAAGTGCGATGATACAGCATTACTTGAAATCCTTATTACTTGCATCAATAGTAAAAAAGCAAAGAAAAGTTTAAATATTATTTAAAACTTTCTCTTTAGCTATTTTATAATGAATTCACGGTTCATTAGTTCAATGATTTTCTTTCCTCTTTGTATATTTTGCGCGAACGTATAAAAAATAACGACATCGAAGAAATAAGAAAAATGTAAACCGACTCCATGACTTTTCAATGCGAAATTCCCGCAAGCAATTCTTTCACCAGTGCACTGCACAATCCGTGCGTACGTGAGATCGTTCGATTTCATCTCCTTTGACTCGCTTAGCGTAATTGAAATCTTATTTTAGAGAGAGAGAGAGGGAGAGAGATAGAGATAGAGATAGAAAATAAGAAAGATAAAATGAGATGAGATGAGATTACAAGTTCGACGCCTCACTAAACGATGTACAAAATATGGCTTGATATTAAATGTTTCTTCAAGATATTGCAGAAAGCATATGCGGGTGTTATCGTCTATCGGCTTAAGTTAATGATGTGTAAATGTCATTGAAATGTCTAAAAATGTTCGGTATTTAATGAACGTTTAATCAGAGAGAGCCGAGCGTGTTTGCCGCGTAATCTATCTGAGCAACTTCCAACTTTTTGCCATTTAAAGCATGCGAGCAGCGAGCATATAGAATAAGAATTCAGAATCATATATTCATCAAATATATATATATATATATATATTATTACGTATATATAATATCCGTTTCTTCGCTTTAAGTGCTTCTCGTGATATTCCTTATATTAGATTCGTGCAACTGCACTGTCGACTTACAACAGAGTGAGATTTTGCTCACAAATTTAGAAAATTATTTACAGAGACTTATTTTTAACAACACTTTAGTTTTCTTATTCGATTTCTCCTTTTATGAATATCACCATTCAACTCTTTTTACCCTCCATTAGCAAATCCTTTTCGAAACCATCACGAATGCCTGATTCATTCCGCTTTTAACCTCGCGATATCTCGGAATATGTTTCACGTTAATTTTGTGTGCTGGATTTCGTGTGAACTTTGCGGTTGTCGCCAGCTGCATAGCACAAAACATTGTTTTTAGAACATCAAAAGGTTAAGCATCGATCTTCGAGTCTTCAACAATTTGGAAAACTTCGTTTTCAATAGGACTTGATGCAGTTTTCATGCGGACTTCGTAACAGCATTTCGTTATGGGTGTATTCATTATACGGATGAGCTTGGCAGAGTGGAATAAAACTCATCTGTCAATGCTGCCCGCCTATTATCTATAAGCAATTGTCGTCTTTGAATTGCTTTTATAATACGGATTTATAATAATTCACAGAGCGTAATAGAGCGTTTAATACAAAACTAACAGTGCTGCCAAATATGGAAAAACTAAAATGTATTTTTACTGCGTTGAGTTCCTGAATTCGGTGAATTCTCTGTATTTGCATTCGCGATTAGGTTTCATTTAAGGCTTGCAAGAGCGGAGACACAATGAAACCGTGCTTCCCGGACATCGGGATTAAAGATGATGGATACATCGAAAGCAATGATTATTATAAAGTTACTTTATAGAAATTTTCACGCGAATCAGGCAATCGTGCAACTTATAAAATATAATGAAGAGAATTCTACGTGTTATCAATGGTTTTCAGCTGCTTATGCAAATAGCTACTGCTTCCTGAATTGTCTTACGTGCAATGGAAACACAAATTTTTATTAAAGGGACGGGGTTGTGTCTATTACGGCAGTGAGGTAAATGTCGAAGCAATCGCAACCCATACATGAACATTTAATAATCCGCATAATCCGTGAGAATTGCAATACTTCGCAATGTGCATTCAGCCGAAATGAGCAGCCAGCCTGAAAGTAGATCGAGTTCGTTTCTCAATAAATTTGTATAAAACGGCAAAAGTTTGTGGACTCATTGTCGCAATATTTAATAATTGTGTAGTTTACATCTATTTTTTATTTTAAGGAGAAAAAAATCCGTCAACTTGATGGGCTTGAAAGTGTGCTTTTCAGTTTTTCTCGCAAATTCTTTATTTCACTAATCAATCAAAATGATTCACTTTTTGTTTTTACATTAATTTATTTATTTATTCATTTATTCCACTTATACAGAAACTCAACTACAACAAATGACAGTCGAGTTCAAATGACTCTTAAAGTAAATCTTAAATTAATTATTATTAAAACTTAGTATAAATACAATAAAACAAATAAAGGAAAAAAAGAAAAAAAAAAGAAAAAAAGCATGTGCACAATTAGGACAGAGCCACACCCACAACCGGTACAGGACCAAGGTGCAAATGAGCCCCTAAGCCATCGCAAACATGCATAAGCTTGGCAACCGATAATAGTTAACAACAATTAATTTTCGAATCATAGTGACTTTTTAGGGTTAAGAGCTAATTTAAGTACGACATTGGAAAATCTCGTGTATTAAGCAATGTTGCTTTAATGCACTTTAAAGTGTCCGATAATGAAAAAAGGTGATAGACGTCATTTAGGTTCTTGCAAACAACTCTGAGCGGGTTAAACAGCTCATCATTACAATCATTACAATGACTAACTTTAACCAAGGTAAAGTGCCTAGAGACGCGGTTAGGAAAATTAAAACTTATTTCTCCAAGTAATGACGGCGAGTCAATAGTGCCGTTTATTACTTTGATTGCGAAGCAAACGCCAAGAATAAATCTACGTTTTTCAAGAGACGGTAAGGACAAATGAAGCAACCTATTTTCATAGGGGGCAAGAGAAGCAGACGGATCCCAACCCAAATTCCTAAGAGCAAACAACAGGAATTGCTTTTGAATAGATTCAATTGAATCTACATAGCACCTATATGAAGGAGACCACACAACAGAAGCATACTCAAGTACAGGTCTAACCAAACACGCATACAGCCTTTTGGTAATATACGGACCATCTAGCTCTTTGGACCACCTCTTGATGAAACCAAGGGCGGACCTAGCTTTGCTTAACGAGAACTCAACGTGTAAGTTAAAACGTCACCTACGGTCAAAGAGGACGCCTAGCTCTGTGAACGACCCAACGACCTCTAACTTGTGCGAATCTATAAAATAATGGGTTATGAATGACTTCCTTCTAGAGATTCTTGAAGTTTCATTTTTCGTATATTGTTCTCATTCCAGATCTGTGCCGAATCGGTAAATGTAAGAAAGCATAATGGAGAGCTTACAAGGGTTTAGATGCATTGGTCATTGGTACAAATATTGATAATAGTAATGATAGTAGTAGTGGCAGCAGTTTGTTTCTATTTATTTATTCTCTTCTGTTCTCTTTTTTTAATTTTTCCAACAGAGTTACCCTGATTCTGATTTGATCTCGTCGCCTCTATCAATTGCTAGGATATTAAACATGAAAATTGCGATATGAACACTGAACATACCGGAATTGAACATGACAATTTTCAAGGCTTTTTGCCTATTTTCGCTGTTACATGCATGTTTGTTTGATTATTCGTAAAAGTTAATACTACGATTACCAGTAATAATGGTTTTTTTAGATCCACGCGATAGCATCAGTCATGCCTAAAAAGCAGAAAAATGGCACAAAACAGTTCGGTTGAAGATTGTAAAACAAAAGAATCGAATTTCGGGTTGGGGTTCGGGTTTTTTTCAAAATCAGCTTGAAGAGCTTCTCTATCATAAAATTTCACTTAAATTCATTGCTTCGTAATTAAAAAAATTCAATGGCATGCGGCATATGGCGTTTGAAGTGTTAAGCTGAAATTTTACATTTGGCCCCGTGCAACCATCCGCTCTCTAGCACACACACACACACACACACACACACACACACACACACACACACACACACACACGGATAGATTGACATTGTTTTGCGCACACATGTAAACGGTTTCTACCGTAAGTCTTAGCTTACACTAAATGTTCAATTGGTTGCAGTCTAATCTCTTGAAAATTCACTTGCCGTCAGAAATGATGTCGCATAACTTGTACGCACACAAATTAAATGTGAAGACATAATCTGCAGTACAACATCTCTCATTATTATTCTTTTATTCCTTCACCTAATTCGTATGCACATATAAGCTTTATATGTGTGCGTTTCGCTCGCGCATCATTTTTAATGCTAGAACGACCTTTAACTTAATCTGGAAATCTTATATAAACAAAAAAGATCGCGAAAATTGTTACAAAATCGAATCTTAATCCTGAAAAGGTTGCAATCCATTCGAGTTGTTAATCACCGTATGTACCACACAGGCGTTCGAGGCGACAATTTCCTGTTGCTGTTGAATTAAATTAAAATGAAAATCGACCAATACACGAACAAACGAAAAGATTGCACGCTGAAAACATTCAAGGTTAATTGTTAATCTAATTTATGTTTGTGCAACAAACAAATAACTATAGCTTGAACTAATTGTGAATGCACGTTTCGAAGGCAAAAAAAAAAATAAATAAAAAAAAATAAAAAAAATAATAAAATAAATAAATAAATAAAAAAAAAATGAGAATAAATAAATAAATAAAAAAAAGACAAAATACATCAAACCGTAATTGTCCCTCACTCTTGTGCCTTTGAGAGCAAACCTACCAAACCACTGCGCACAGACATTCTTCAACAAACAAAACACAATAAATTATATATTAACCACACAACGTTTTTAGTTTAGTCGATGTATCATACGTAGTTACGGTTTTCAGACAATTGTAAACCAGTATTAATCGGCACGTAGTCTTACATTGCCATTGGCCTTTAAAACTATAAATGATTGGATTGGCTTAGAAAAAATAATTCCCCGCAAGCCATTTTTAAACTAGTTTCACTATAACAAGAGAAGTAAAGGAAAAAAGAGAAAGAGATATAGAAATAGATTTCATTAGAAGACCTAAAAAGATTATTTCTCTGTGATTTTTTTTTTTTTTTTTCGAGCCAAAGTTTTTAATTCTCACGATTTTCTTCATTGCCATAAGTTAACATAATCACTACTCACCAGCCAATAAAAAAAAAAAATAAATAAAAATAAAAAAATAACAAAAAAAAAAAAGAAAAAAAATAGAAAAGAAAAGAAAATAACAAAAATAGACAAAATTGTGCCTTTTCTGACCTTTGACGCGACTTGAAACGGTTTACATTCGAAAAAATTTTCCAAGCAGATCTTAATGCTGAATAAGCAAAACATCGTTATTCGTTAGACTTTGAGGACGACTACGTTGATGGTGATGATAGTGATGTACGAAATGCAGAATTAAAAGAACTAAGAGAGCTAGCTGTCTTGCTGCGAATCTTGGATACCCTACGTCCCCTATATGCAAATTACTGCGTGAAGTGTTCGCGTTAACTTTTCGATCGATGTTGAATCGATACGGAAATATTATATATATAAAAAGCGATTTTTTTCTTCTTTTGTTTCACACTATTATGGGTATCTTAAAAGAAAAGAGAAATTCACCTTTTAATTGTTCATCTGTATATCAAAAAATAGTAATAATAAAATATCTATGACGAGCATATCGGAATAGTGCAAAAGTCAAGATAAACTTAATATATCTTTAATTGATAGTCGACTAGTTGATGTAACAAGCGAAAAGATTTTATTCGTTTTTAGGCGAATCTTGGATACTTATTACCATTTAAGTTAAGAAGAGTGTGTTATTTAGTGTTCGCCTGAAGCGTTATCTTAAAGAAGTCAACGCACAGGCATTTATATAGTTTTTTGATAGGAGTCGTCAGCATTCTGTTAGAAGTCGGATTGTTCTTTGCTGCCAACAAGAGCATTACAAGTTTCGTTCTTGCATCAAATGCGTGCTTGATAAAGTGAGCAAACTTTTGGAGCGCATCTGGTTGGCTTTGACCACAAAACCTTACTTGTCTTGTGCTGATTCGAAATTCACGCAGATTACATACATGGCTATCTTTGTGTTACAAACAGAATGACAGATTTTGCCTATCGCTTCGCACATTTCATGGCTAATATAAAAAAAAAAACAGAAGAGAATCCTCTAATAAAGAAACCTTTAATGATACTTATTGTAAAACTTCGGTATTATACTTCTATTATTTTTCTATACTTCAAAGTTCATTGTGTTTTATTTGGATGCTATTGTTGTTGTGGTTATAGTTTCTTTCTTGGTGTGCAATTTTCAACAAAACTGATTTACTGAGTATCGGTTTTATTTCCTTTTGTCTTTCTCGTTTTATTCAATGTCTTAAGAGTTACTTCTTCAAGTTCTTTACTTTCAGTTGGAGCAGAATGAAAACAAAAACAAAAAAATAATAAAGAAGAAAAACGTGCACATTATGTCTTTTTATCACCCTCACCCAATCTGTTTTCATTCTGAAGTCTGTCTTAAAGTTTCATTGATCTACACCAACAGCGACAGCACGATTGACTGAGTATTCGCTTCTACACATTGAGATGGTAGATGGTAGACCCGTTTTGTCGATGATGACGCATTAAAAAATATAGAAAACTGATTACAAGACTTAAAAACCCTTTTTCATAGATTCCTTATTCTGTTGCCTTAACAACGTATGTAACGTTTCTTTTTTTTCTTTTCTTTTTTTTAGTGCTTAATCCTTTCCTAACGTTCTGTCCATATGACGAGTTTCCCGATCAAAGGTGTTTCGAAACTCGAGTGATGTACTTGTGTTTTCATAGTCGCCTTGAACGAAAGACAATGTTTTGTCTGAATCTATCTCACTACTACTACTACTACTACTACTACCACTACTACTAATACTACTAGTTCTACTACTACTACTACCACAATACTACTACTACTACTACTGCTATTAAAAAGACACTGAGAGCATAGGAATTGAACCACTCGTAGATGGAGTTAGTTGAATGGTTTACTAGACCATTTTATGCCGTCACTCCTTACTTCGGCTTTTCGATTTCAGTAAACATTACTAATAAAATTTATGAAATTTTTATTGGCTAACCATCGCACTCCATATTTATTTTATCATTTTACTCTTAATATATTTGCCCCAATTAGTTGGGGGCAGGAGCCGTCAGCAGTTTTGCTTTAGCTTGTGAAAATTGGTTGCATTTCTAAAGCTCGTATCATGGACAGCTTGGATGATTCATGGATGATTCTTCTCACGAGGCAACGAGCCGAAATCACGGCGCACGACGGAAGGGCTTACTCGATATAGGATGCCTGTAGCCGTATTTTAAATGTATTTATTGCACTGTAGGTCATATGTAATTACTGCTTAGCTTTTCCGTACAGTCAGCAAGAGCAACCAAGGAATAGGTTCTAAAATATTTTATGTTCTTTATTAGTAGGTATCTGTGGAAATATTAAAAATGTACGTAACATAACCAGCATCGCGTATTATGGCAGCACCTTTTTAAAAGTCCGGCATTCGAAATTTACTCATTAAATTTACCCAAGTTAAGAGAAATAAGGTTTGAGTTCGGTTTGATTATTACTTATACTGATAGACAAATAGAAGAATAGGCAGGAAGATAGAGCAGGTCGGGCATGGTTAAATCGAATCTACCTTTGAAAATATTAAGTTATTTGAATGAAATGCGTATGAAGTGTGAAGTGCGTATGAGTTGCTAAGTCAAATTTCTGTCTTTGTTTGGGGTGAAATGTGAGACACTTAACACCGTAAGGAAGTGGGTCGCAATTGAGCCTTAACGTAGATAAATGTAAGAATGATAATACGTTGCTTATTATATTCATATCGATTTAATTTATGTTAAATTAATTTAGTTGAAATCCGGACGGACATTTAGACAAGCAATAACAGACAGGAATGTGTTAAAATCATATCAAAAGTTTTAAAATCCTAAGGATCTGTGGTGTGCCCCTCTGGGTGTTATTAAATGCATTGCAGTATACAATACATTGAAGTATCTGCCAAGAGGGCGCTCCTATCAAGAGCTAGATTGATATGAAGATGTAACACTAAGCTTCTTCAATTCTGATAATTTTGAAAGGACGAAATGCCAAACATTTTCACCTCTAAACATATGCATCAAAAATTCAATTTGATTACAGTCTTGTCGGAGGCGCACAAATGCATAAATTTTTTCTCGACCATAGCTCTCGAGCATAGCTGGATAGATAATGTCACCTTTTTCCCATTCAATATCGATAAGCTCTAATAAACTAATTAAAGAATTTCTCAAAGTGTAGCTTAAAAATTGAAAAATATTTAACAAAAAAAAAATAAAAATCACGAAAAAGAACATCTAACCTTTAGCATTAATGGCGACTGCTTGCCTCTAAACACTTTTTTTTTTTCTTTTTTGTTTTGTGTATTGGCAGATAGTAATTTTCCCAACTTTTGTTTCCTTTGACGTTGTATCCCATTGGAAAAGTTTGGCGTAAATATATGAATGTTTGCGTGTTTATGTAAAATCTTTTGTATTTTTGTTTGGCGATAGTCGATGGATGAAAGAGGAAAATTCTATTGAAAAATCTTTTTTTATTTTTTTGTTGGTTTGTTTGCGTATGACAGTGTGTGCGTGTGTGTGTGTGTGTGTGTGTTTCCTATTTTTATTCCACATAATACAACAGACAAAAATGACTTTGTCTGCAGCACCTTCGATGCAGCACCAAAACATGAGATAATCAAACAGTTGTGCCAAGTTTTACTCTTCTCTGATGTGTACATTTTTGTGTTCGTTCGTTTATTGATGTGTTTGTTATTCACCACTAATACATGGACAGATTTACTGTAGTGGGTTCGTTTGCGATTATTATTTATTTAGAAATGTGTTTGTGTCTCATTGTTTGTAAGAATTGTATAAACGCGCGAACTATATGTTGTTTAAAGTACTTATGGCTGCAATTGAAAGTAAGCGAAAAGCGATGGGTAGAGAGAGAGAGGGGAGAGAGAGAGAGAGAGAGAGAGAGAGAAACGGAAAGCGACAGAATAGAGTAGATAGGAATCGTTAAGTATTTAAAGATGCTTTGTTATTATCACTATGAGTATGTGTGTGTTTGCTTATATTTATGTAAATATTAATAATTTTTGTAGAAATTGTTAAGAACTTTTCCTATACACATCTGCACTTTGTGCTTTGCCAGAGTTGCAGAGCATCGCTATCATCACCATTATCATCGCCATTATCATCATCATCATCATCATCATCATCATCATCATCATCAGCATCATCATTATCATCATTATCGTTCTCATCGTGACTATCGTCATTATCATCGTCAACAAGTCCAATTTTATCCATGTTAAGGAAGACAAGGCGTTGCTTTGTTTATTTATCTGTATGTACGTATGTATGTGCGTATGTATATATTTGAAGTTATTTCTTAGCCGTTTTGTATGCATTTTGTATTGCGGTTTATTTCAACGGTGGCTACCTTTAAATGTATGGGTGAATTATTTCCTTTGCCATCGTTTATATATATGTAAGTGTGTATGTGTGTGTTCTCTTCTTTCATCTTTTTCTTTTCATATATGTTTTTTCTGCGGACTCTTGTTAAAGATGTGGCCAACAATTATACTATTGAAATTGTTTATCGGTTTTTCTGACTGTCTGTCTGTCTATCTGTCTGTCTGTCTGTCTCTCTGTCTGTCTATCTATCTATAGTCTGCCTGTTTGTATGTCTATCTTACTGTTCGTGTTACTTGCTGTTGTTCTTTCGTTGTTTTTGTTATTTATGTTATGAGATTTTGTTTGAAGTTAATTTGAAATATAATCATGATTTATTATGAATTGTTCTTGAGAATAAACAAAGATTAAGGACTTTTGCCAATCTAAAGTCAATAATCTCTCTGGCCATGGATGGTAAGTACGTATTTAGAGAAAATAATTTTAAATTAGAAGAGCCGCCTGAAAAGTGATGAATGAATCGCCAAAAAAAAAAAAAAAAAGAAAGAAAAAATCAACAAATGAAAAAACAAACGCTTATTATTATCTTTACACGCTAAATATATCGTTTTATTTAATTTAAGTACGACTTTTCATTCATTGTTTAAGAATTATTGCGCCTTGTTACAAAAAAATGATTTCAATGTGCGATCACACGTCCCGTTGGATTCACTTCTTTAGTATTCCTGGAGATATTTTATTTTATCACTTTCAGTCTTGCGAAAATTTGTTGCTCCACTTTTATAAGCGGTTAAATGGATAATTACGAAAAAAATATTGCGCCCGAGAGACCGAATTTCTTACTTTCATTCGACTTATTCTACTCGTCCTAATACGCATTAAGACGTGGGATTAACTACAATTTTGTCTTAATGTATATATTATTTGGATTATATTATGAAAATGAATGTCTTTTCTAGATTAACCTAAACGTAACTGTTTAAGCAAATATCTATATGTAAAGCGTGCGATTGAAGGATGGTCTCAAACGGTTTGCAACATGCCGAGGAAAGTTTTAGAGGACCCCTACACTATTTACACATTTTTAATCTGCATCAATTTCTGAATCAATTTAAGCATGTCCGTCTGCCCATCTGTCTGTCTATCTGTCCGTTTTTATTGTTTTCTGGTCGCAAATATGAAGCTTTCGGTTTCAAATTCGGCAGAAACATTGAAGTTCTTAGACCCAAGTCGGTATTAAAAATAGGCAAAATCGGTCAAGCGACAAGCATCTCTGTTGCCGAAAGCCAAGCAACTAGGGCTTTTGCTCATTATTCATATCGTAAAATAGATGTAGGGTTACAAATTCCAACATTTACAAAAGTGGCGAAGAACGCCTAAGCCGACTATTGACATTTAAGTCTTTTTTTCTTTGTGATTTTTCTTTTAAGAAAAGGACCGTGAGTTTAAAAATTTCGGTCACAGCCGAGTATAATTTGCTTACTTGTTGTTTTTTCCCTGGTGTCGTTTGTGTTTGTTACAAATTACTGCAATTTTTCTTTATTATCCTCAGCCACTATATGTGCATTGAAATCATGCAAAGTTCGCCAGATTTTTGTCTTCCTGTTTTAACACCCGCTACTAACGTTACGTTAAGAAACTCGAATGTATAAAAAATCTGTTATAACGCTTGTCATATAAGGAGTACTTTTATTTTATTTACTTTTTTTTAGAAGCCTTTTCATCCTAGTCATTGACTTTCCGACTCATTATTTCTACAACTACGCTGCTATTGGAAAAGTCTATCGGTTCTTGAGGGGAGTTGATAAAATTAATGCCTTTACTAATCCAATTCAAATAAAACGAGAAATATTCCAAGCAGTGCTTTGACCCCACTACAATATATATTGAGTAGCAAAGCAGATTCGAAACGTATTTATGGAGATGTAAGCAATACCGGAAGAATAAATCGATCGGCGATTAAGGAGATACATAGCAAACATGCACTTATCTAAAATGAAGATCGCGCTGGCAACGAACTTTCAAGCAAGTGGGTAATCAAAAGTAGTTTATTCCCAGGAACAAAAGGATTTCATATTTGCTGTATAGGATCAACGGATATATGCTCGATGTTATTAAAGAGCAATAATGACATATTCTATAGTGCAATATGCTGGATGTAGATATGGACGTTAAACAGCAGAAATTGCAAGTTACATTAGAGCATGGTGCACATACCTCGCACAAGGAGCATGTGAACCCAGTCATCATCTTGCTGGAAAAATATAACATTACAATAGACATACCCAAAATAATTGGTAGGAAGGGAGTCGTTTAGTTTAATTGGTGTGAGGAGGCCGTGATTCATAATAGGGAAAATAGGGTTTGACAAAAGATCACAAATTGCTCATCTTATTGCTGCGTCCACAGCAAACGGCGAAGACATAACCGAAAAATGCTTAAAATCGCAGATACGGAGGAGGAGAGCCGCCGACTTATATATGGAGATTGCAGCATTTGTTCACAAAAGATAGGGAATGTTTTTCTGCATGCGTTGATATGCGCTCATCAAAATTCCAGCCGCTTTGAACGCGCTATTCTTGTAGGTCAATAGCTTGAGTAAACCGACGTACGAGTGTTGAGCTTTGATCGAGAAAGCGGCCAGAAAACGTATAACTCTATAGCTAAATACAAACGTATCCGCAAATCGAAATCTTGCTCGCATATTTTTAATTTCTTAGTACTGAAGCACGAACAGTTTGTGAATCACCATCAGTCCCAAGAGAGCTGCACTAATTTTAAGAATGCTTTCTTCATATATTTGTTAGCGAAGTGGAATATTGAGCAATCAAGAGGCAAAGAAAAGACATTAGGTTGTAGCTTCCCAGCAGTAGGGATTCCTTTGCTACGGGTAATACTTTTCTAGTGCTTGGGATTTTACGGTGAAAATTTCCTTCGGACAATACATTTTCTCCTCCATATTCTAGAAGGCATAAAGCATCTATTAAGCCAACAAAAAATAATGAGTTTTCTCCAAAAAGGTACAGTAATGTAACCTTTAAAGCACAGGACGGGAGAAAATGCTCCTCTTATACTATTGTGAACAAATCGTACTTGCGCGCAGCAAGTGCCGGCAGAAGTCTATTACCTTTCGTGAATGAGAGGGCAGTGCAATGAAGCACAAAGGGGATATGCAAGAGAAACGGGTACAAGGCCTCCTTCTAAAGGGAGTTTGGTTAGGTTTGAGCGCTTCATTAAGAAAGGCAACAAATCCATTTCTCTTATGTGTTATAATTGTAGCGCCAAGCAAGTGCGCTTTGGATTAAACTGTAAACTTCATGCGTTTTTTACAGACTTATAGTTTTTTGCTCCTTTTCTTTTTGCGGAAAAACGTTATGAATATGAAAAACGTCCCTTTTGTTTACACAGTTAACTGCTGCTTTAATGGTATATGAAAATAGTGTTTTCGGAGTATTTGAACAAGTGCTGGCAAATTGTTTTTTAAGTCTCATGACTTTTTTTTAAAGCACAGTTTGAAACCAAATTTGTAACAGAAAAACACGCTACGGTTTTTCTGTGCTCACACAATTGTATATATTATGGCGTTGACGCTTGTCTTGCTAATAGTGGATTATAGCCAAACTTTTTCTTTTGTGTGTGTGTGTGTGTGTGTGGGGGGGGCAATTAAGAATTTCATTCACTAGTAGATTGTCTACAATACGTGCATGAGTTCGTGGTTAAAAATGATTTAATTTTTCTTTTCTCATCTCCTTTTCCTTTGTCCACGTCCGGATTTTTTTAAGGATGACAAAATAAAGCCGGAAGTTAAGCACAAAACGGAAAATGTCAATCGAAATGTTCCTCTTCAAATTTGGCTCTGCAAGTAAGTTGTTCAACTTATCAGTTTGACAATTGATCAAAATTTCAATTTATTTCATTGAATGACTCATTTTAGTTTTCACCCTCGCGTAAGCGACGACGGTGTTTCACATCTAATAGAAATTGCTTCCATTCAATTTTGGTTGGTTTTTTCCAATTTCCAATGAATTACGCCAATCAACACTCTTTTGTTTGTATAGCGTGGTCTGTCTAATAAAGATTGACATTTTTACTTACATGAATGAAACATGAATTAGTTTTTGATGATTCGAAAAAGCACGCACGTAAAATGAGAATGAGGATAGCGCCCGCACAAGCTTCAATAATTTATTGCAAAGAAAGTTAAAATCTCTCCATATGATCCAGGGAAATATTCAATCATTCAAAGAAATTTCACTCCCAATTTTCATTTCGTTAGCGTTATATTTACCTCGAATTGCGAATGCAACTTCGCAATCGGAAAAATAAACTCAGTGAGAATGAAAGGGCTCAGGGCTTAGGAAAGGCGTCATACAGAGATGCCACACTTTGCAAGCTCGTTAACAGTGCGTAGTAATCCGCGAGGCAAAGACCGAGCGTCAATTACGAATACCGTACAACTGTCGAGGCAACCTCGTCGATGAATTACGCGTCCTCAGAGTACGCAACATCGCATAAGATGTAACCGAGGAGGAGGAAAAGGAGCAGGCGGTTAGTGGCGTTAATTTATTAAAAATCCTTTTTTTAACACGTACTGGTAGCGCTACACTTCTTAGGATTATGTAAACGCAGCGCCTTTGCGCTACAATTTTTATTACTGAATGAATGTTTCGCGCAAACTGCCTATGGGCGCGGTCGCCATTGATTATCGGAGTCAAATGCTTTTCAGAGCTCACTTTTTATTTAAGATATCTGCAAATGTAGGGTACACCATCCATTATGAGACTTTTCAAACACTCTTGTGAGTCCAATAATTTTGATTTCTTTTAAGTGTATGTTTGAGCAAGAAAGCTCCCGAGCAACTTTGTTGTTTCCTTTAAAAAAATATATTATTCACGTTGCAGAAGCATTTTGTCCTGCTTTAGCAGATTAAAAACTAGCAACACCGGTCTTGTTCATGGCATCAATTGGTCCCGAAACACTCATATACATCGCATGGCATTGGAGGTTAGGAGAAAGCTTCAAGTTTATGTTGTCCTTTTGCAAGTTGTAAATACCTTTTATAGCATCAAAGCTGAGAGTAGCATTTTGCTACGAAATATCTGAAGAAAGCAAAGTATTCCGTACACATTCAATGATCGTGTGCACAACTTATCGTACAGTATGCGAAATCGTTCGCATTTGAATTTAAAAAAAAGTTTAGAAGAGCTGCGATCTTCGTTAAGAAATAACGATCACGAAAGTGTTCGATGGCACGAAGAAGATCCATAAAGATGCCTTCCTCGCACGTCGACAAGGGAAGTTCGAATTGTGAAGGGAAGAATTAGACGTTTCTAGGTTGGTTTTCGGATCGGCAAAAGGAATTAATAAAGAGTGGCAAGGCAAGCGATCAGTGCTGTACACTGATTAAATATGGAGGATATGCTTGAAATATTTCTGTTCTACGAAGTCGGTCATGTGAAATGAAAAGGTAACGCATCCTGGACAGTAACTCAGGTGATAGGCGAAAAATTGCATAGAATATGTGAAATCTGTTATGTCAAATAAAAATAAATTATCATAATTTTATTTTATTTTTAACAAATTTCTTCATATTCCCGCAGGAAATTTTCATTGAAATTTATTTAAGCATTTGGTGAGAATAAAATGTTAAACCTCTCGATATGAAATAAACTATGAAAGGGAAACAAGTTATATTTGCTGCCAACCTAACGTTCGATTCTTTTCGTTCACAATACGCTGAGAGTATGTATGTATGCACCGTGAAGCATATTCGCTTAAAAATATCGAAGTCTACTATATGCTCTTGTTTTATCAAACGTTGGATACGTTTGTCTTAGCAGTTGAACAGAATTTTTACTCATACGAATAACGAGAACGAAAGATAAGGCTGCCAATTAACACATGCTACGATCTACTACTGTGTATCGATAACGGAAAAGTCCCTGAGATTTTACTTGTTTGTATTTGGAGAATTCTCTCTGATATTAGTGATTAGCTAAGTGTTTCAGATAGACATCGGTAGCGTGATAACAGTTGAAGTTTACGATAATTAGATAATATTTTGAGTAGCGTTATGTTCGCATTTAAGGCAACTTTTTAATTGAAAATATAAAAGTCCTGTCGTTTGCATATGTTGCCGTGACATATATTCACGTATCGGGACATTTTACTCTTTATGTAAATAAGAAATTCAAATCGAAAGATTGCCTTCAATGTAATATGTGACCAAAGAGTGTTTTCGAACGGTTCTTCGAAACCGCTAGCATATAATCGATTTCAAAATCAGTAAGTGCAAGTCCTATAGATTATAAGTAAATGTATATATATGTGAGTGAGTAGGCATGCGAATGTGTTTTATTATGCACAAAATCTATGAATAAATATGTGGATACAAATGCGAAATTTTCTGCCTGCGTATACGATGCGATGCTTGGCGGCGAATGTATGAGGAGGAATTGTGCGGACGGATGCGTTTTAAAAAAAAACTTTATACTTTTGTTTCGTTCATATAACATATTTTCAAGCATTTCAAATGAAACGATCACGAAAAGTTACCATTTATGGTTAATATTTTCGGAAAACATATTTTGCTTTTTTCTTGCCTTAAGTGTGCATGTAAAGGTTCGTTTTGTATTTGTGCTGGCATATATATATGTATATATATGCATATTTACATGCATATTTATTTGAGGCACATCCAGCGTTGTTTGCACGTTTCGTTATTGTGATACTTCTGCTCTCTGTATCGAATACATGGAACTCGCTAATGCACATCTTTTGTTCTTTTTTGTGTTCTTTGTTGTTTATTTATTTTTTTTGTTTTTTGTTTTCCTCTTGCTATTGTGACATTATAATAACAGCAACAACAACAATAACGGTAGCAACGTGTGTGCTTTACATTGATTTTTATCCTTTTTTTTTTTTTTTATTTTCTTGCTTATTTTCTCTGTGTGTTTTTATTTTGTTTATATAAATGTTTTGCTTCTTTTCTATTTTTGTTTTCCTTTAAACAAAATAATGTTCTTTGTGGTCCCTCTCTTGGTCTCTGCGGTAAAGTGCAATCTTATTCAAATAGTCATTCAGCTTGACTCGGCAGTCAGTTCATATAAAGTGCGGCGTGCGGTAGAAGATTGTAAACTCTACAGCATGACTTTCTTATGTAATTTCCATTTTTGGCCTCAAGGTTTCGTTTAAATTATGTAAATCTCTGCAATGGCTTGCCATACTTAAGTTCTACAAAAAAAAAAAAAAAAAATTTACAGAAATATTTCATACTCGGCTTGAAACGAATATTCTGACGCCAGTCACTCGCATTTTTTTCCACATGAACATAATTCTGTCAGGGGGTAAATGTTGATGTAAGTCTTTCAAATAAGCGGCTTAATTGGTTAGAAATAGATTTAAATTAATTAGTTAATATTAACGAACTAATACGATCTTATAAAAATTGAATGGAAGGCGAGCCAATGCTACCATTTGGACCATTGGCGGGGTTTCCGCCCGCTATAGCTATAAAATTTGAAGTTCTTTCCGCTTCAACGTGACCTTGGCATTTCAATTATCCGTAGTTTTGCTCAGTGACTGAGGAAATTCTAAAATCAATTTTCAATTCTTTTCGAGGGAAATAAGACGACCGACAAAGATCAATTGATGAGGAACGTTTCTGTCATTAGGAAAATACCGGGAATTTGCATTATGCATTATGTCTGGAGTAATAAATTTAATACACCAGTTCGATGAAAAGTGAAGAAGTACATGAGAGAGAGAGAGAGACAGAGAGAGAGAGAGAGAGAGAGAGAGAGAGACTTCATACATGCGAATGAAGCGCATCGCACGTAAATTTACACAGGAACAGACACACTTCCCCATATATGATGGTTCTCGTTTACAAATGTTGTGTGTAAAGCGGTGGTGATTGGTTAGTTGGTTGGTTGTTTTAGGAAGCCTTAAGGAATTGCAAGAACATGATTGTTTTTCAGCACTCCTTGAAATTTCTTTGCGTTGCCGTTGTGTAATATCGCTGAGATTCTTGTTGTTGTTGCAGGGTAACTGCAGAGAATGGAGGGTGGCTTTGTATTTGTTGGTAAAGTTTGCCAAGTGGCAATAACAATATGCTTCACGAAACATGAAAATCGTGTCTAGAAGATCAGGGAGTTAAGTTTAAAGAAAACAAATGAAAAATATCGCTAAAATCTCCAAAGAGACAATAACGACAACATAGGCAGCTAATTTTGTGTTAAAAGAGTCAAAATAGACTCGAAAAAAAGGTAAGCAAAACAAATGGAAATTTAAGATGTCACCAAATTTCAAAGTGTACGAATTCGAAAATACTCCTTCACTTCTTATTGGGCAAAAGACAAACACGGGTTAAACGTTAACGTAATTAATTCTTATTTGATTCAAGTGCGACAGCAATAAATTTGCCAAAAATGAACGTTACTTTTGTTCGCGCTAATTGTAATGCGTTCAGCCTGAACTGATTGATGTGTGTCCGGCAAGCAGTCTTATAGTTCCTCGAAATTTTACAAATATTATTTGAAAACCGCGAGAATAGGCAGAGAGTGCAGTTACGTTTATATGCGTTTTGTCTCAAATCCTCATCAAACAAACAAATAGAGTTCTTTTAATAAAATACTTGCTCACTCATCGAAATTGATTCTGCGGCAAACAATACTTACGCCTTATCCGCTACGTCAAACTTGATTTTTTCAATGACGACATTAGAAGTGAAAATTGTTTCGCGTACGTGCAGAATACTAGTTTCGCAATACTGCTTGAGACGATTAGTTGTTATTCAATGTTTTTTATGTTCGTAGTTAGCGCCTTGCTTTGCAGTTTTAATTTAAAAAAGCTCTACTTGGGTTGAATGCCACACATTCAATGCAAATCGTCCTCGAAAAATGTGGGCCATGTGGGTAATGGCCATCAGGCCCAAAATACTAGAAAGACGGTGACAACGGTGATCAGTAAAGCGAATCTTATTTATCCATTTCTTGCTTCCACAATATGCATCGCTTTGTGAAAATACTACTGTGGCCGAAAACTACGGTGAATTGGTTTATAACCTCAAAATTCGTTATTTATTCGTTCAAATTAATCTCATTCTCTTCAGGACAATCAAAAAATATTTCTTGTTAATAATCTGGCCTGGGGGAAGGAGTTCTTAGTGCACAAAACTTGATTTTAGAGCGACGTTGGCACGATTTGTTCGATCAGCTCGACTGATTGGTTATTTCCGGCCCGTATGGGTATATCCAAGTCCTATCTGCCGCAATAATGCGCTTCATGACCGATTGTAACAACTTTCCTCAACAAAATCATACGTTGCATGAGTCGGAAAGAAATGCTTTTTGTGTCGTACAAAACCAAGTACAGCTGACGTTTCTCTAATGACCTTTATAATGTGAAATTTGACGCAGATGTCTATCGCAGTGCTTTCAATTTGCAAAAGGAATTGATTTGGAAATAAACGAATATTTTTGGGGTTATAAACAAATCCAACTTATTTTCCGGAAACAGTATTGTATTAGACATACATAGGCGTACTTTTAATGAGATCAGTTTTATGCAATATGAACTTATTACTGTTATATGAACCATTTTATTATGCATGATATTTGCAATAACGAAAAATACATATCGTCGTTCAAACTCATAAATAAGTAAGGAAATTATATTCGACTGGGGCCGAATCTCGCATACCTAGCCTTTTATTTAGAATTATAGAAAAGGGAACGGAATAAAATATATTTTCCATCTTTTTTCATCACTAAAATAAATGCTGTTGTGAGGTGTTTGTGTTAATTTCGATAGGTGACTTCTACAGGTAAAAATTATAAAGAAATGGAAAATACCAGGTTACATAACAATTGAATTCGATGGTTCTGACCTTCCTCTACCTATGTAAAATAACAGTTTCTCAAAGTCGCATTTTCGGGCTTCTTGTTTACTTTGAAGAAGTTTGCCGCCGAAGCCCACCAAACACATTCAGAAGATTACGGCAATGCTGCCAATTGGTTCGGTTTTGATTTCAACGATTTTGATGTCAATAGCAAAAAACGGCCTGGAGAACCAAAAAAGCTCGAAAACAATGAATTGCAAGACTTATTGGACAAAAGCCCAGCTCAAATTCTCAAAGAACTTTCGAACTCAGTATTTCTAGACGTTTACATGCAATGGGAAAGTTGCAAAACGAGGAAAAATGGCTACCTCGCAAATTGACTGAAAATTCCATTTTGGCCACTTGTTAAAACAGTTGTCAGGGATACACTGTTGCAGCTCGATTGGGAAGTTCTGGTACACTCAGCGTACTCATCAGACATGGCGCCTGCTTCAGATCGATGCAGCATGGCTTGGCTGGCACGCGGCTCCCCAAAGTCGGCCAAGTGCGAAATTGAGTCGTTGGCTGCCAAACGAACATAAATTCCTTCGACACGATACCGCCATGTTGCCGGAAATGATGGAAACTATTTTGATTAATTGACATTCTATCATTTTTTGTCAATATGTGCTTTTTTCAAGTGAAAGCACTATCAAAATACATGGAATCACCTAAAAGCTACTGATGTCTATCTGAAACACTTCATCAGAGAGAAGTAACGTGCATTGGGGCACCAGCAAATGGCTTTTTCAAAAAAAAATAAAGTAATGCAACCTCCTAATATAAGCAAATTTTTTTATATCATTTATTTTACTCACTATTTCTTGCCTGCAGTTGAAGGAACAGTGTACGTTGTCTAGATTTTCTATCGCAATAAGGGATATAAACGACCACGCGCATCGTACCATGTGGTGTATTACGATTATGTTTGACATTTTTTAAGCCGATAGACGATAGTGATTAGTTGATTAGTATAAGTGGAAAGTAGTATGAAGGAACTGCATGTGAAAATATGAAAATTGCAATATTAAAGGGATGGAAATCGTTATTTTCAGCCATATTTCCTTACGGTATTGCATGTGTTTGAAAACTAAACTACAAACTTGAAATTAGTTTGCACTGCAAGGAACTTTGCAAATTACCAATTCTAGGTTCCCCACACTGCTTATGTTTGAAAATAGATGACCTCCTTGCTAGTATTTAACATCCTTTATGTTGTATTATCCCCTTCGCCTTCGGCAGACGTTCAAGTCGGCTAAGAGGGTAATATTTTGGATTAACATGTAATATGGTATTTCAAGTCGCAAACAAATTTTCCGTGAATTCTATTTCAGAGTAATTGTGGAATAGCGGCATATGAGTATGTAAATCAAAAACTTACACTTGAGTCCCACATACTGCAGTCTTCGCTTTCCATTCCGCTCAAATCAGTTTTGAATACGCACTCCGTTGAATGGAAACAACTTATTTTGACGTAAACCATAATCACCCATAATCTGACGATCCAAAAATGTCCGCATATTAAACGATTCTGTCTAGTATTATCGTAAATCCTGGAATATCGTAGATTTCACTTGTGAGAGTCAATGTTTCGCAGAAGTGAATGCAATTCGGCATTTGGATACAAGTGTGTCTCATGAAATTTTTGCAAGTCTTCCTGTATAATAATTGGCTATGCCGCGACTGTGGCGATTCATAAAAATTACCCGTAAAGTGCACGGGTTTCACCAAAAATACAGGTATACAAAACATCTGTAAATCTTCTGTTAAGTTAAATTCTGTTATATTACTCTACATAAACTTATGTTATATTATACTTACTGTAAGGCATATATTAAACTTATCAACTGTGCACATCAGAAGTTAGAAAAATGCTTCGAATTTATGTTCTTTTTTTTTTTTTTTTTTTTTTTAATCTTTTGCTGCTTTGCTGAATTTGTAGAATATGTTGTCTGTTCAAAAGTTAGAACTATATTCGCATTGAAATGGTCCCGGTATTTATTTGGATCAACTTTTGGATTCAACTTTGGTTTGTTACGAATCGTAAATGAAATCTTCCTATCCACAGAGAGTGTGGCTACGGTAACGCTCGAGCTCATGATCGAGCTCTATGATCGTTGAGTTTCAATGGTTTTTGATTGGATTCTTGCGATGGACGAACGGACAGACAGATAGATAATGCTAAATCGATTCGTCGTTTTTAGTTAATTAAGAATTTTTTTTTGATTTGCGTATAACGAACAAATAAATAAATCCAAAGTGCAGTCCGGTGATAGGCGCAAAAAGAACAAATAATACGTAGAAAAATACATTTACAAAATGCGTGATTCATTGATAATTCATTTACGAAATGCGTGATTTCGAACGTGAAAAATAGGTTTTGCAGTAAGTGCTTGATTGTTAAAGGAATTACATTGCGTACTATACGGCATACTATTCTAAGGAAAAGAAGAGGATAGATGGAGAAAACTGCGGACATGAAATGTATTTGAAATTTTAATTGCTGCGAATAAAAAGTATCGAAATGTTCAAACTTCATATGAAGAAGGGTTCGAAAACAAAGAAACTGGATGCTACAAGCAAGCACTTCGATGTGTAAAATATTTTTCTAAAAATGTTAACAAAATGAAACCTTTGGATTGGCTGTAATGATCTGCTGCTGACCTGCTGGAGTATGTTAGGAGCTACTCTGCTAACATATGTATATATGTCATACACAATGCAGTGAAATGATCAATATTTGGAACAAAATTATTCTAAGAGAGATGACGCTCATGTTTAGCTGTTCAAGTATGTCACAGTCGAGTGATTCCTGCTGCAATTATTGAAAATGAATCGACCTGAGAAGGAACGGTTTCCTTATACTCTTGGTTTTCTGCAAACGTGACGTTTGTGCTGTCACATTGTGGTAACATGCGGCCAACAAATATTTGTGTTACACATTGATGGGCAAAAATGAATTTTCAGAAATCGCCTCTATGATGGCATGTATCACAGCCAAAATTTAAGTTCGAATGCTAAGAAGGAACAGCAAAAGTATTTCCACTTCTACACTTCTACGTTTCCAATGTCAGACAGGAGGACACAAATAAATTACCATCTTTTCCCACCTCTTTAGTTATTTTATACTCTTCATATGATAACGTTATTCGCAGCCAAGACTTCTGCTTGTCTCACTTGAGAGTTAAGACGCATTCTTTGCTCCCAATATTTTTTCATAATGAAAAATGGCAGAGTGCATAACAGCTTGCAAAGAAACTTTTAAAGGCACTGAGTGACAAATTGTGTAAAAAAAATACCCGGTTACCCGATTAGAGAATTCATAGCAACAATATTTTTGATACGAACGAATCTCTATCCGAATAAATCCCGAGTACCAAAGACAATAAGGCAAGCATGTTCATTCATGCTCGCGGTCTGAGTGCGATCAACAAACGATGGGTATCAATTGTTTGCTGATTGATCTTTCTAATCTAGCGATTTTGGGGATTTGCTGAAAAGAATTAAAGAAAAACAATTTTTATTTAATTTTCATATTTTTCTCAGTCTTTAACAATAATATGATTTATTTCTTATTTGTTTTCGTGGTTACCCTTTCTTTCTTACTTAATAATTAGTCATTTTTATGCTCAAACATGTCCTAAAAATAATTACTTTTCTCATATATATTATTTTTTATTTTTACACAATTGTTGTTGTTTATTTTTTAAATAAAAATTTTAAGAAACTCGAATAACAATTTTGTTATATAAAAATGGCAGTTGATTGTTGTTTTTTTTAAATTATTATTGGAGAGAATATATAATAATTGGTTTTGTTGTAAAGTTCTGACTTAAAAATTAATATAAATTTGAACAGATGACTATAACGTCATTAATAAACCAAGTTTGAGTTATGTATAATACATAAATATTTTCGTGTAGTGTAATTAATTGCTTTGAAATGGAACAATAGATGAAAATCTATGTAGACGTACTCTGCATAGAAAATAAATTTCGTTAATAATATTTATTTAAGAAGATTTTTTTTTTTTTTTTTTTAGCACATATGGAGGACGTTTTCTTAGTGAATTATATAATATTTTCATACTTTGTTTGTTGTTTTATTTATTTATTTATTTATTTTTTTTTTAAGCTTTTTTTAGAGAACACCTGGAGCACAGTAGATAGTAGTTGATAGTGAGATAAAATTACTAAAATTAGGGATGTATACGAATGAAAACAAAAGAATAAAAAATGAAAAAAAAAAAAATTTATAAACCTAACGTTGCAAGAGTTCAAGGAAAAATTCCTTTGAAATGTTATTTACTTCTAAGTAAAATTTGTTTGTATTTTCATTTGTTCGCTTATAACTGTAAAGCTGTTTTCTTAAGAAGCTCAGAGCCTACGGTGTCTGGTTTGGTATTTGCACGCTTTCAATGATAGGGAACTCAAAGAAATTAGAAGAATTAGTAGAAGCATCTCGCCATGCTTATCTTTAGCGGAGGTAAAATGTTTTAAAGTAAATTACGGAAAATGGGAAAGAAAACAACAAAGTTTATCAAAAATCAAATTTTATTATTTTCGAATAAAAAATTTTTCCACCAGCTTCCCTTTTACAGCTATAAATGGAGATGACTTGCACAAAGCTTGTTCCCGTGGCCTTTCTTTAATGCGCTCAGTAATGGAAATGGAAAGCGTTGCACTAATTTGGTTTTTTTTTTTTTTTTTTTATTAAAAGGCAGAGAATGTAAAGTTGAGAGCTTCGCGATTTGCGAGGGAACGAGTGGTGTGAGATTTGAAACCTGACCTGACAACAAATGCTTTTCGTCTATGCGCTATTGCATTCACAATTAAAAGGAAGCACAATTGTCTTATTCAGACGTGGAAAGCTGCTTGTTCCCTAGAATTGTGTTTAATTGCAAAATATTTTAAAAAACAAAGGCTCAACGTGTTTGGCGCACTATACTATCTTTACCAATTCGCTTCCGGTTTTATTGCATTTTATTTATCCTGTATTTACTAACAAATTTATAATATATAATAATTTGTTTGAAAGATAGGTTTTGCCTAAATTAGGACGGACGGCTTAGAATGGCGGTAAAATTTTTAACAGGCTCCGATTTGCTGATTTATACAATTACAACTAATAATTAAGCTTTTATTCTTATTTTTTTAGAGCAGGTATAAAGCTTGTTTTCATCTAAAAAAAAAAAAAACATATATATGTAAAAAAAATAAATAGAAATTAAATAAGAAATTAAAGGAATATTAAACAAATAGGAAAGTTTCTTCCGCTTTAAAGCGAATTCCATACACCAACCACTTTCGTAAGTCCTTCGATAACGATGAGAGTGCGAGAGAGCATTTTCAAGGACGAACTTAGGGGCGCCCTTAACAAATATTCCACATTTGCTGAGGATTGCCTTTCAAGGCTCGCTTATGGTTATAGATGATACCCTTTTATCAAACTTGATGCTTGGAGTTCCAAGCTTACTCCAAGTCTTTTCCAATGCGTCAATTTCCAACGTTCCGACTGAGTTCTTATGCTGCAGATGACAAAAAACGATTGGACAAATGCACGGACAAAGCCACGGACAAGCGCATATATGATATCTTTGTGCTATATAAACGGAATTATAAAATTATTAGACCTGCTCGGTGGTCGGCATAGCCAGAGAAATGAATATATAATAAGCAAAAAATATGTTAAGACTAAAACGGCAGCACATTTAATTTTCACAAAGTACTCTGTCATGTCTAAAATTATGAACTTAACTTATCTTCTACAACTATCGGTAAAATGTAACGTAGAAAACTCGTATAAATAAAAATGAAGTTCGAAACTTATTAAGCAAACATTTGGTTTCACTCGAAAGCTTTTTATAAGCAAAGTTTCCTTCCTCTTTAATCGAAATATATTACAAAAGTTAAACGAAAAAAAAAAAAAAAAAAGGATTGAGCATTCAATTGCCTGGTGGTCACATGTCTTATGTTTTTTTTTTTTTTTTTTAGTTATTAATTATTTTACAAACATAAATTACAAAACTAACATTAGTTACGAGTTCAGAAATTTACTTATTTTAGATTTATACATAAGCCTGTCCTCTACTCCGGATATCTTTCCCCTGCAGTCTCTCTACAAAATTACGCCAACTTACAACAGTTTTACTTGAGTATAGCCAAACGCTCGAAGTAACGCCCACCAGCATTGAACACAAATATTTAACCATATAAATTTGAAATATTGGCCTCGCTTCGGGGCTATTCGCTTTCACTACCGGGCACGGTATAGAGAATGGCTTGCAAATATCGCGATGCCACTGAATCATCCAATCGTCAAAATTATAATACTCATAAAATAGACAGCCTAAATAACCCAGAGCTGGTAATATGAAAAGTCCCGAAAAGAAGCCAATGCGCATCATCAAACGCTCCAGTTTATCCGTACGTTTACCGTCAGTCTTCATAACAGTTCGAATGCGAAATAATGACACAAAGCCGGCCAACAAAAAGAGAGCACCAATCGATAAGTAAATGCATAGAGGTATTATTAAGAAGACACCTAAAGAGTGCGTATCCAGTTGACCGACAAAACACACACCAGATAAGATGTCACCTGCAAAAAAGGTATAGAAGAAAAAGAAATCCTTAAAAATATTTCAATGTTTTTCCATTAAAATGTGACATATTTAACTTAGATGTTAACTTAGATATTAAATATAAGTTTTTGCCGACCTTATCATTAACACAAGCGCACGTACTTTTCAAAATTAAATATGTAATGTTTTCCACTTGCGTTTAGTAGAATCTGGATGAGCTTCGTATGATGATTCTTTTTCATCTTTGAGAGAAGAAAGAAACATCTAAGTCGGGAAGGGGGCATTTATTGACTACTTTTAAGGAAGAACGAGACAAAATTTAAACCGCGAACTTGCAAAGTTTCTTAACATCAATCATATCCTCTTACCCAATAATGTTTAGTAAGAAGGTTTTTAGCTTTACAACAACTTTGTGTGGTAAAGATATTCTGTTGTATTGTAAAGACATGTTACACTGATAAATGATGCTTTTGGAGTTTTTTGAAGAAATTTTCACGATTGTCACGATAAGCAAGGAAGGCAGCGAGCACTAACAGTATCTGTTGTTTGGTACTAAGTAAAAAAGCTTAGATCAACACGCTATCCTTGGACTGGCGTGCTTTTGAGATATTGCTCATTCCCTAAGAGCATACGGGGTAATCTTTCCATTTATTCGACAACTTGGCTTTTGTATTCGTCCTTGCCAAATGCATTTGATTGTTATGCCTTTCAAGTCTTAAGTAACAAATTTCATCGTTAAGTGGTATTTAAGCCTACTTTTGTTTCAATAGCTGCAGAATATTGTCGCATTTCATCAAGTCAACAACCCAAACTCTTGCATGTAGTGCGACTATGAGCAGATTTCGACTCCTCAAACTTCGACTCAGTTCAAAGGGGTACAAGTGATTGTTGCTGTTCTGCCTAATCGAGTTATAGAAGCACAGAGGCCAGCCACGTGCTTTGTTTATCTCCTTAATCCGCTTTAATAGGTAATAGGAACAATGCTAATTATTGCTTAAATCATTCTGCATAATTTATTGAGAATTTGCAAGTACTTATGGTAAAGAGTAACTAAGTCACAAACTGTAGCAAAATGTACAATAAATTAGTAATGAAAATAAAAGGAAGAATCAGCAAAAAATTGTTTTTACTTTATTTTTCGCTTATTCATGCACACTTTGTCAGACATGAATAATTGCAGCTGTGGCTACTCACAAAATCAACGTAACTGATGACATATTATGCTCACTACAGGCGTCATTGAACTTAACCCTTTTTCCGTAACATTTTCCCCTAAAGTAACAATCAAATCAATTACGGCGTTATTTCCTATTTCTTGGTTCGTTTAGCGATTTGATATTGAAAGCCTATTTAGAAGAACTATTTCCTTCTGTACGTAATGGTTAGTATGGTTTAATATGATAAAAGAAATAAACCGAAATCCCACCTGCATTGCGGAGTGTGGGCGATATTTTTTCACTTTCGCATAAAAGACTCAATAAAGAAATCAAATGAGAGAATTTTGTTTCAAGGTCAGTAAAAGGTTTATAGGGAGGCCGCTTGCGTCGCTTTGGATACCAACTCAACGCTCGAAACAAAAGTCGCGGTAACCTGCAAAATTTCATATCATTTTCATCGTTCGAACAATGGAACAATGCGAATGTTGTGCGTTACGTGTGTGAGCATCGCTGTTTGATGGGAAAAAATGTAATTTAATTGAAACTCAGCATTGGCTTGAAACATATTGCGAGACCGTTTCTTCGCCAAACTCAATAGTTCAACAGTTAGTGATCTACCGATTTTAGACAAATTCACACACAGGCACAAACAATGCTTGGCGCCAAAAAGAAATAGTCAAGACAAGAAAGGATTGCCAAATGCTTGAAAGTTATCCTCCACAATCCGAATGTGAGGTTGAAAGAAGCAGTTGACGTCTAAAAGATCTCAAAAGGTAATTTAATCATTATCTTGCAAGAGTGACACTGAACTGATGTTCGCTAGATCTGGCCACCAACGAGTGTTACTTGAGTATTACACCGGCCTGATTTTATCACTCTTGCACTTCACTACGTTGAATAGAGTTACATTTTTCCAAACAAGTGTCTTTTTTTTTTTTGTTTACATGCCTCCGGGAATTGTTGACTGCGATCTGTTATGTGTCCATCTGAAAAACCGTTGAATAATAGTATTTCGACATATTAAATTAAGGTGAAGATTAAGGATCGGATGGACTAATATTTTGAATCTCCCTCCCATGTAAGCTTTCCTGTAGAAAGCAAGCCATTACATGGCAGAAAGTGCCATTTAAAAGTAATTTTAGAATAGATGGGTCTTTTTAAAAGACATATTTTAATTTTTCTAACCACTGGCTATTTGACTATGTCGTACTCACCTGAGAAGCATGCATGTAGAAGAAGGGTTTCATTAGACATTGCCATCTCGGGTATCCAACGGGCGGCCTTGTCCGACTATAATTCTTTCCTTTGTTTTCATTGAAAAAGTTTAACTAGTCTCGGGACAATCATAAATTGTATAGCGATATTTGCTTTAAGTTAGATTTTCATTCACAAGAAAAAATATGAATAACAAATTTTCAAATCTATTTGAATAAGCGTCGAATTTTTTTAATAGAGACATTAAACTTGCAAAGCATAATAAATAGTTTATGCAAAAGGTTTCCGATAAAACACGAATAATTTAACAAAAATATATATACATATATATATAAAACAAAAAAAAAAGAGAATCGAAAAACAATACAGTCAATCCGTTATAAAAACAAAAGTAATTTGTCGAACGAAAACAAGAAAGGCGAGTTTTATTCGACTTTAGTCTCGCGCCACTTAATATCCACCTTTACGCTCTGTGCATGCTATTTAATTACAAAATCGAGGCAAGATCTTTTCAGTTTATATATATATGTTGTATCTACCGTTCATACTCTACATCGTGTATGTGTATAATCATATGTGATGCGTGGTTCGGTAATCTTTTATAGGTAATTATTGGTAATCAACACAGGACCATGACCATGTTGATGTGTGCTCCACCTTTCTACCATAGATAGATAATTATTTATTGGGTTGTATTAGAAAACTGAGGACCCGATTTTGGGGCAAAGAGTGAAATGCCTTTGATAAAACCCTTTGGCCTCATTAGCTCTATAAACTTATCCTGATAACAAGTGATAACAAGAGAAAATTTAATACTTCGTTTGCACTTCACACCTAAATTTTGAGGTCGTGACGGTTATTGCTACGAACGAACAGAAACACATGCCTAACCACGCTGACCACGCTGACCACGCCGAGTGGACAACGAAAATGATAGAATGTGACAACATTTTCTTTAAAATAAAATATTAGCAAAATCTCGGGTACTTGAGGTGTTTTTGTTATCAATAACAGCAGTCTCTGTAAGTTAGCAGAGATTTAATTGCTTGCTCTTTCATTCTTTCTATTGGCATGGGCCGAAGTTCTGTTCATGCTGTCGTGATAGGACGTCACTGTATATCAAACGTTTACACATCGCTGTGTTTTTTTAGGCGAAAAGTCGTCGCAATCCTATCGGCTTTAATTTTGAACAAAACTTTGGCATAATGCATCTTGTCATGTCTGATCATACTTTATGGATTCTTCGATGAAAATTTATACATTGAACTAAATGAACATAAAAACAAAACGAAGCAATATTACAATAACGATATAGTTATACCTGTCTATGCATTTATTTATGATTCGAATATTTACGGAAGCAAAAATTGGGAGAAACAACCGAACCAAAAGGGTAGATAAGGCATTTAAAATTGCCTGAATGCCACGTAAACAATATAAAAAACATTGCTCCTTAAGATTAAATCTAATCCATTAGGAATGTTTCGAGTTGAAAAATTCGAAAAATTCATTGTAAAAATGTAAACTCGGATAGAATGGGATTTTCGTTGTGATAGATGTGTGTAAAGCGTAAATCGCCTCAAGATTCTTACAGCTGTGTACAGGGTGTGTTGTATTTCCAATTACTAACAACGCATATAATCTAATAACCGCAGATCCTTTCATTATTTGCTTCATTTTGCCTAAAAATATTATTTAATGTGAATAACTTTCATAAAATGATAAACATTACCGTCCGTTAATATTATATTAAAATTCCTTTACTATCGATCAGAGGTAGATGATAGTCTTCTCAAGCCACTTCGACAACAAACATTGTTAGAAATGTTTGTTATTTAAGTATAGATGAAAAGACCATTAAACAAAGCATGTCTTAGAGGTTCCGTGTAAAAAAACTGAGAAGAAGACTACTAAAGGCATTCTATAATCAGTTTATAAAGAAATCGAGAAGAAGACAGTTCTATAGCAAAGTTGAGAGCATCTCGCTTTTGCAAGTCGCATCGTATATATACATTCACATTTATATTGCTACCTTGCGCATTCACAGTGTGCGCAAAAGGTACGCTTACTCAATTACAACTCCTTTTTATCGATGCCATAGAATTTGTTTTAATTAATTGATAAATTACGAGTGAGTGGTCGAGTAGGAAAAAGATTTCAACTAACAACTCAATGGTCGCAAAAATCAAATTCAAATCTCAAGTGTGATAGAGTTTGCAATAAAGCCGATAGATAGCCTTAGATGCTAGTATTTTCATCTTAGCATTTATTGCTCTGGCTAACTTAACAATGATAACAATAATAATAATAATAATAATAATACAGAATGAAAAGAAAATATTTAAAAGGAGCCAAAACGGATCTGCAGGGAATATACTCAAAGCGGAGTGATTAGAAGAATGTATTGTCATAATTCCAAAATGAAATACACAAAAAGGAAGAGAGTTTTCACTACCTCTTTGTCTCGCTTTATCTCTATAACGAATTAGAGAGTCATTACAAGTCTCAGTTTAGCACTTTCCTTATGAGATATTTCTCCAAATTTCCGGGTTATTGGCCTTGCCAGATGGTAATATAATATTCTGACTTCAACATTCCTTGAGTTCAAGTCACCAGATTCCCCGTACCGCCTCCTATGCAATTTGAACTATCATAGAGCACGCATTTTGATGCGTCTAAGGGTAGTTAGATTCTTACATCTCAACTGAAATATTTGAACATTAAAATATCGTTTTTGATCATTGAAGTTTTTAATTGTTTGGGATGAAGTTACGGCTCGGCGAGATCAACTTTCATTCCATTATGCTAAAAATGAAAGCTTGGTTTGAGAGGAGAAAAACTATCTAAACTATTTTCCTCTAAAATTTACGGGCTTTGTGGCGTCTGTTAAGTCAGCGTTCTCTCCTTTGTGTCATTCAGCCAATGGGCGAAATGGTGTTTCTATGCCTATTTAGTTGCGATAAACATTTTTTTTTTTTTCTGATTTGTAGAAAAGTTTTGTAGAAATTCTGTTTGATTGACAAGGCGTTTTTATCGATCCCTTAGTTTTACAAAGGCTTTAACTTTAACTTTGAATAGCTTTGATAATATTTCTCACTTTCGAAAGGAAACGTATCCTTAAAGCAAGGATTGTAATAATGCTAACACGTAATGAGGCTAAGAAAATATTAAAGTACATTGAGAAAATAATATTAGAGTGCGGTGCCTAAATTTTAATTGCAAAGAGAAGAATGGCAACTCATTTTACGTATTATATACGCAGTCCTCTTCGCAATACTTTCGTTACGTATCGATGGAAAGGCACAGGTAGGAAAGTTATATTCGAATGGGGCCGAATCTCACATACCCACCACTATGCTTTTCGCATTCCCTATCTTGGTAGGCGGTATTATTAAGAAAAAATTAATTGCGTTGTCTACCATATGCATTTTAGAATTAAGCCATTTTTAGGCAGATAAAATATCTTCGCTTGAGGAATGTACAAAATTGTCTTAAAACATTTTCTCTTGTTCGCCTTATGATAAAGAAAGCATAAAACCTCAAAATAGGTGAGAAAAACAAAATTTAATCACTTCTAACTTTGTGTGTGTGTGTAACGAAGAGAGTGCTTCGTAAAGTTAGTGTCGAAAATTTCAGCCTTTTAACTTCTACAATTTCCCAGTAACGTGCAAAAAATCAAAAATTTTTGTTAAAAAAACGGAGTTGCGTTCAGTTTACGCTCCACTGCGGGCTTCTGCTCTGACCAATGTGGCGCATCCTCAATACCAACCTGTATGTAAAAACTTCGAATGTTTCTACCAAATCTAAAGTCGACCTCATCATTTTTACGATCAGGAGAGCATCAACAACAAGTATCACACAGACACACAGACGAACAGACATGACATAATCATTGCAGAATTTAACGCTAATTAAGAATATATATTCTTTGTAGGGCCTCTGAAGATTCCTTTTGGGTTACATGGTGTACACCACATAAATGTAGTACAAAAAAAGGTGTATGAAAATTTACAGGGAAGAAGTCCCGCTCTTCACAAAACTGAAAGTCTACATCCGCCACGTATATATTATTGGTTTTCAAATTGTCTTCAAAAATGGATGCGGTGCTACGTTCCATAAACCTCACGACAACAATCGTGGATAGAGCAAAACACTATCAAATGTTTCAGATTAGTGACTAACTTCGCTGCTTGAGTTCCCCGGCAGAATATTAGATGGAGCATATCACGTTATCCTACTACGTTATCCTTGACTATTAAAGTTTTCTTTAAACCATCTTTAAGGGAACGGATGCCCTAATGTAAATGCGATTCTTGACGACCTAAGTTTGCTTGACAGGACATAGAATCGGCCGTCTAAGTTTAGGCTCCATGCTTGACTTCCTTATAGATCGAAGAGAATCTGTTAATCTTAAGAAAACTGCTGACTACATCACATCCGATTTTCCCCTACAAGAACAATTTTCCCAATACTACAACCATAAGAAAAAGCAAACAAAAGAGTGAAGATATAAACTATTTTCGTATACATTTCTCAAATATAGAATAATTAAAATGGGGGTGACTTTCTATCTCGGCTATAAAGAGATTCTTCTAAAACACAAATTACAAAACAGATATAATATTGGAATTTGTAACGGGTTTCGTATTGCTGCACAGCATTGTAGCAGCATTGCGCATAGCGATTATGTCGCCCTTTCAATTACTTTTCATGGCCGCGTAAGTTAAAACACATGTAAACAGAATTAACGGTACATAGTATGGTATGAAATTTTTGAGTTAAAAAAAAAACTATGCAAGGAAAATATTACCGAACCAAGTGAACAATTTCCTTATTTTAACTGCGCACTTCCCTTCTTCAACAACAAACTTTAAGACTTTAAGAAAAAGGATGAGTTGTGTATGTATGCATATAAAATAGTTTTGCGAGAATTTCATTCACAAATCAATTTTTCTTTCTTTGAAGTTTGTTTTTGAAAGCCTCGACTTCTGTCGTAAGTACAGTATTCCTCGCCGCCTTCTGTCGTAGGGCAATCAAAACCGGAAGGCTCGATGTCTCAATTTATGCATCATTCCAAATGATTACATATTACTATTCTATTTATTAGTAGAAACATTTTTTACATCAAACTTGTTCCTACATCTTAGCAATCATGTGAATCCGAATACTGACATTATCTTTATTGTGTGTTCCAAACGATTCTCTCGCTTTGTTTTAAAACCAAATATATGCGGCCCTTCTGTGTAGCCCTTTATTATTATCATAAAAACACACACACGTGTGTATAATCAACTCTTATCACACCGTATCCATTCCGGTCCGCTGACTTTTTTTCTTTTTTTTTTTTATCAACACACACCTCTCATTAAGTACTTGGAAAAAAAGGCACATGCATATACAGTATAAATATACTCGAACAATGCATACACACATATGCTTATGCGTTTCACTTGTTATACTTACAAAAGAAGTGCATAAAGTCGGCTATAAGGTTGGTTGTATGTACGAGCAGCGTATGTATGAAAATGAAACAAAAAGCCATTTGATGCTGCGTGCTGTCTGCACTTCATCAGTCTCATCATATCTCATGTGGAGAAGTAAGTAAGACAGAGTTGGGTAAAACCGCTTGCTTACTTACTTACATACCTTTGCTGCATACTTTTGTTGCCTTGAAAACGTAGTCGTTGCCGTGTCCTCTCACACTGCAGTTACCTAACATCCAGTGCAGAGAGTTGAGGTTTTCTTCTTTTTTTTTTTGTTTTGTTTTGTTTTGTTTTATTTGTACGACGAATCTGTATGCGATATATTTCACACATACATACCAACCTGCATACAATTGATGCATGAAAAAATAAAAAAAGAAAACGAAGAAAGACAAATATTCTGTGCTGTGTGTTGTCTTTGTTGTTGCAGTTATTGTTGTCGAAACCAAATAAAACAACATTGCAACACGCATTCAATGCATACCAGCCAACAATTCACATTCAGTGCAAACGGCTAAAAAAACAAAAGATGGCACCACAATCATGAAGTTAGTTTGCCTCGACGATGATGAGCTATTGTACTTCTTGCATCGCGTATTAAAGAGCTCCGTTCATACTTTCGCTGTGTATGACCGGCAGTTTCACTAAAAGAGACGACCAACTCGCACCGATTGTCACAAAATTGGCCACAAAATTAAAAACTAGTTTTCTGTTATTTATTCGTTCATTTTTATTTTATGATTTTTTATGCTTTTTATTCAGAATTTCAATATCACATACATACGCAGCATACGAATACATGCATCATTATCATCATTATCATCATTATCATCATTATCATCATCATTATCATCATCATCATTCTCATTATCATTATTATTATTATTGTTATTATCATCACTTTCGTCATCGTCATCATAATTATCTGATATCTGTATCTGTATCTGTATCTGTATCTGTATCTGCACTGTATCTGCGTGTATGCGAATTTTTATATTGAATTTATTGTTATGCATTTCTTTAACTTACATACATATGTAATTCATGATTGGATGAATGTGTGCATTTATATGCTTATTTAAAACCACTAGGTTGTTTTTTTCTTCTGTTAACCATCTTTAATAAAGACGACAGGTGTTTTGCTTTAAAGCATAACGATAAATTATCTTGCATTCAACGAAAAACGAGGGTATTTTTTTCCTCAAGCTTATCAACCGCAAACAATAGCATTAAGTATTCTTTTCTTATTTTTTTCGTTTCGTTAAAGCTTTCGTTAAACTTCTTTTTTTTTTTAAAGGTTTCTTTTCCTTTCTTTTTTATACCCATTACCGAAGAATGAGGAGTATATTCACTTTGTCAAAACGGTTGCAACGCCCAGAAGTAAGCATCGGAGACCCCACAAACTATATATATATATATTCTTGATCGGCATCAAATTCTACATCGATTTAAGCATATCCGTCTTCCCGTCTGTATAATGTCTGTTATAAACATTCTCCCGTCTGCAAAAATGAAGCTATCAACTTCAAATTTGTTAGAAGTATTGGAAGTTCTTGCACATAGGGTGCTATTGAAAATGGGTTAAATCGGTAAAAGGATACGTCTACAGTACTACGTAAAGTGAGGACGAAGTGGAAAATTGGTTTCTTGCTCATTACTCATAAACTATAACAGATGAGTCTACAAAAACTTGAACGCATCTTCTATGGGAGTAGCACCTGTGCAAAAATGGAAGAAATTGACTACGCCTACCCAATGCTACAGTGTATCAAAATCGAATTTAAGTTTCACTACTTTAATACGGTGCAGAAGCGAGCTTCAAAAATTCCATAAGATATATAAATTCTTGATCGGTTTCAAATTTGAAATGCACCTAAACGTGTCCGCCTGTTCCTCTGTCCATCTGTCTGTCTGCGCAACTCTGTAGTATTTGTGTTAAATGTTCTTCCATTAGCGAAGATGCATATTTCGCCCACGAATTTCCAAAAGAATTTGAAAATTACCCAAAATTTTCAAAGAACACGCCCACAACGTCCACACGCCTATACGTGTGCCAAAAATTTTTATTTTGAAAATAGAAGAAGTCAGTTGCGCCCAACGCCGTATTATAGAGCATGAAAATGTAGTTCTTTTACTTGTTCCGTCTCTTTTAGGATGAAACAGTGATGGACATAAAAGATTCGGTCACGACCGAATATAATTTTCTTACTGCTTCTTTTTTTCGATTTTTTTAAAATCTTAACATTTAACACTTTAATAAACTCTTAACACATATATTTTTTGCAAGCATACGCATACGTACATGCATGGAATCGAGCATAAAGAAAATTGACGTGCCTTACATAGCACCATGTCGTTACAAACATTAATTATTAGTGAATTTACATTCATGAAACATACGTGCAAGCGTGTGTTTGTTTATGTGTAGATATGTACGTGCGAGTGTATGCATAGAGTGTTTTTATGCTCATTATATGCAAAAGGACAGATTCTCCATATAGATCGTAATGGACTTGTGTGTGGCTTTAGAATTAAAACAAAAATGCAACACATACACACAACACTTCCTCTTCATAATGTATAGGGTATATAGTGTGACAATATCCATATGAGTACATGCACTCGGACTACTTACATGCAATGAAATAATTCACATATTTTACATTTAATTTTTGTATGCCTGTATGTATGATGAATATGTTAACACTATATGCTACTGAACTAAAGGACATAAAAGCATGCAGAGATTCCATGCTCTATGCCTGCCTGGCTTGCCAGATTATTTCATTCTCTTACTACGAGCAGCTAGAGCCAGCTACCTACTGCCTATGGCTACAAAGTAATCTCAAGCAACTCGAAATTGTTTTAAGTAACAAGTGAACGCATTGTAATTAATTCATAACAAATGTTATAACAGCTTTAAGTAGAGAGATAGCATCGTCATAGTGTAGATGTTCTTATAGTACGCTGCTTAGCTATTGCATCAATGAACTACATTTAGTTTTCGTGGATGCTAAATGCCAAAGTTTGTTTCTTATTCATTGTGATAAGAGTAGGAAAAGAAAAGAAGAAAAGAATTTTCGGTGTTTACCACCAGAAGTCAAATCTAGTTCGATTTTGTTAACATTTCTTGTAAAATAATTTTTTATTTTATTTATACAAAAAAAAAAAAACACAAAAACTGAGAAACTGCGAAACTAAATCCCACACTGGTGATTACGGAAATCACTTAATCTGGCAAGCTTTGATGCAAGTAACAAAAAACGCTTTTGTATACTAGAGTAATGAACTGCAGGGGTCCTTTGCAAAGCAAACCATTTATTCACTACAGAGTTCATAATAATATGGAAAATATGTGCTTTTTCTTTTTATTTTGTACACACGTGTATGTGTATTTGTTATAATTAATGTGGGTTTATTATAAATACAAGAACATAGATGGGTGGTAAACTTTGCAGATATTTTCATTTTGATTATTTAAACATCCTTAAGAAATATTTTGTAAAAATCTTTTAATACCGTAGTAGCATAGAATATTTCTTATTTAATATTTTTGCAAGCTTGCGCAAACAAACACATGTTTTCGTAAATTCCTACACAAATGTAAGTGTCTTTGCATTGCTTTCATACGTTCTTCGAGTATCATGCATCACATCAGGACAAAGAACTTCAATGTGAAAGCATTTCTATAAATAGATTTAATCCCTAAGAAAGGAAATAGACGCGGAATGAACGAAGCGAAGATAAAAGTAAAGAAAAAGAAAAAAAAAAACTTACAATCAATTATGACAGAACTTAGATACTCAGCCTGACATCCTAAACATTCGAGAATGGCTTAGTTATTTGTGAATTGCTGACATACGACATACGACCTAACCGCTTAAATTGGAATCCTTATGAAATATAGTTTTGGGATTGCTATCCCCAAAAAAATAATTAATTATTTTTTGTGCGTAAATTTCATAGAATTTTCAAGGCAATTGACGAGATTCTCCTCTTCTTCGATTCTGTCATGCTTGCGATCCTTGCGCTCAACGAATTTAAGAATGAATGGAACTTGTTTTCAGACTAAACGCTAATTCTTAGTTCGCAAGTCCAATCATTGATTATACTAAATACATCGCTTTGTCCTAAAAAACATTTTACATATACATTCATTACAAGATATCGCAATTCACTATATGTCGCGCAATTTTTAATTGTGCAACTTTGTTCATAGGGACTCAAGGTTCGGCTGAGAGTGAATGCACTTTTCCATATTATTTCGATATGGACACTTCTTGAATGTTTAGAAAGATGTTTAAAAAAATTTGTTCCTCATCTGAAGAGTTTAAAAGTCGCTTTTCTGATTTCTATATGAAATTAAGCTAATGCCTTATAATCTAATACGTAGATAACAGTACAAGGAGCAAATACGAGACACTAAACTCTATTTAAGAGATACCTTGTTAAAATGGTCGTACAATCGGGCAAGTCCAACAATCAAATATCTCGTACAACCTCGCTTGATACGATTATTCATCTATCTTCGTCATGAAGTAAACTTGCACGAGATGAGATCATTTTTTGCACCTCACCCTTTAATAAGTGTTAACAAGATTTAATTGTTAATATTTTATGAGGAAAATTGGTCTAAAATGATGAGTTGAAATATAAAGAAAGTGCGTTAAGTTTGGCCTTTTGTTCGCTGCCTTTCCCTCGGGTCAGCGCCCCGCTGTCGAATTTTCCGACAAAAAATTGTTAGTACGATCTTCGCTGGCACGACATCCCGGATGATATGTACATAATATATAACGACGAAAGAAGAGGACGCTTTTGCAATCTATTCGTCTTTTCCCACATTTTTCAAGGCCACTCGATGTTTTGAAGTTTTCCAGTTTTTTACTTGTAAGGACTGCATACATTCCGTCGCAGTCCGTTTGCTTTGTGCATTACTTCGGAACTGCACCGTATTACGGTTAACTGAATAAATCCTTGAGATTTAAGATTCGCGTGCAGGGTGTGGGGGTAAAAGACCAATAATTTTTTAAAACTTTTACACAAAACAAGTTCACTTGGCAATATATAGTTGTAGGTGTACGTTTGCAAGAACGTACGCACATAAATTAATGCATTATTTACTCACCGGGGCAGACATGAAAAAATGTTGTTTTTAGCATTTTGGGATATTTTTTGTATTTAAATTCACTTTTTCTCCTCGTGTTTTTCTTTTTCGTTTTTGCGTCTTTTGTTTTCTTCTATAATAGCAAATTTTTTTGGTGTTGGGTAATGATGCTTTAAAACCTTAAATGGCTAATAACAAATTGGCGTTAAAGTTTTGTTAAACCCAAAAGACAACAGCTAAAGCAGTAACGAGGAAGAATAGTTGTGTTCTTTAAAGACCAGAAAAAAACAACCAAAGCTGAATTAGAAACCAAAAACAAGTACGAGAAGGCAAGAACAGGAAAATCACATTTAGTTGAAAAAAAAAAAAAAAAAAAAAATTAAAATTGGTTAGTGAAGAATTCGAAATACCCAACCTTTCAGTACACGTCTACCTCGAACTATTACACGTAGAGAGGCTTAAAAAGGACAGAAAGAACCTGGCAACCTTTACTGCTCAACATGCCCGCCTTAGATGTTCGTTCGCAACGCACTAAAATACTTAATTAAAGTTTCGAAATTTCATCAAGTTTCAAACTTCAAACTGTTAACTTTTATGTAATTTTTCACGCCCCTCTTTTTCTTAAGCCGCACTAAGTTTTTCTCGGAAACACCAAGATGTTCATTTAAAAGAAGTCTATTTAGTTAAGCAATTTTTTTTTTTTTTTTTTTTTTTTTGCTTTTTTTCACTTCTTGTTCGTGTAGTATGCGGGCAATGAAAAGAACTTTGTCAATGTTTGCTTCTGATTATTAGTGTTTTTTCTCCTTTTCGTTCGAGGCATTTAACGCAAAGTATTTTGTGATTTCTCTCTTTATTTTAAGAAGGGAAAAAGGTTTTTGGAAAATAAGGAGTTAATTTTTTTTTTTTTTTTTTTTTTGCTGTTGCTTATTTCAAACACTCCGCTTAACGAATGAAGCAACTTTTAACGAAATAGTTAATCGCTGGTAGAAAAACATAAAAGAACAAAACTGAAATACAAAAAAAAATTCTTTTCCGCATAACCAAAAAAGAGGAATATATTCCGCGTGTAGCATTAAAATGTATATTTGAGTCGCTTAGCACCACTGTAATAACCTAAAAAAAAAAGACGTTTCTTCACAATACCTTTCGATAGACGGAAGAAAAAATTAGAATGACAGTATTTGAGGAGTTTATTAAGCCTATAATAGATAATAAATGGCTAGAACGAAAAAGTTATTTTTGAAAAATATTAAAAGACAGCATCACCGCAGCCATACTCACGACGAAGCATCTTTCACTTAAGAAACTCCGCAGCATACAGTGTAACTGGTGCCGAATTTGAATTTAAAGAAAAAAAAAATTGTCCAACCTATGCGCCAATGGATAGTGCAATAAGTAGGATATTTTAAAAACGTTCGTTACGACTCAAAAAAAAAAAAGAACAACTATCGCTTGAGTTTACCTAACGTTAAACGCCCTTCTTCAGAGAATGTCATTTGAAAGACACTATGAAATTTTCGAATGAAAAATTATTAAAAACACGTTTACGGTTTTGAAATGTGGTGTAAATATCTTTTTTATTATGATGAATTTTTTATAATTTTTTTTATTATTAATGCGTAACCCGAGCACCGTTAAATGACTCTTGCTTGTTCAAATTAACACGTCCCCATTTTCCTTTCTCACGTTTCACAATTTACGCGTTGAACGATGAGAAAGAAACCGACAGGAAATGTATTCAATTCAATAGCCGAATTTACAATCAACGCCACAGCCTTTATTTCAAACTTTTAATTGCTCGCCCGAAGCACTGAAAGCTTAGCTCTATATCTGCCTATCTATCACAGCCGTCTCGGCGAAGCTATGCTACGCATTTTGTTTATAAATATTTTTAAATGAACATACACACTTACTAAACATATCTGCTGATGTATAAGCGAAGTTACCAGTGACGACGTAAGGTATTACGATGTAACTTCCCCACACATCCACGAATCCATTTGACCAGAGCAGCCTTTCGATTAAGGATTATGTCTACAGTGCAATAATAAATCGAGAATATTGCAGCTTTCCGCGTTGCTTGGCCGTTACTTTCAGCAACAATAACACATTACGTACACACGATAAAAATTTTCTCGAATAATTAATTCTTTTATGGTTTATTTTAGTTGAGATCAACCTAACCCACACTGGAAAAATAAATTCATATTATTATTAACGATAATGATTGACAAGTAATTAAAATATAACTAATAAGACTGCAATATCTCTTAGAGTACAGCACAGTATCTACACACAATTACAAACCATTACATGATAACTTAGTCTTGCAGGAGTTTCATGAGATGATAACACGGTATCAAGTACTACCCCGGTGCAGACATCATCCGTCTATCTTTGTAGAATCCCATGAACACACTATATGATTAGAAAGCAGATAGTAAGTAATGCCTAACAAAAAGAAACTCCTGATGCGATTATCAAATGCAATCAGTTTATAAGAGTGATGCACTGATACACGCGTATCAGTAGAACTTACTTCGCAAGCTTGCTGTGCGCGTGCTAACAACAATTGACTCATTACTCGCAGGCAACTAATTGCACATTTCGACAGTGCTAATAAAAGACCGCCTTGAATATGCAATGTATCTACGCACTGGCAATAGGGGATTCATCGTACAATTAGATCTCACGAATTGGAATTTATCATACATATAACTCGGAGTATGGGTATGGGTATGGGTATGGGTATGGCTACGAATAACGCATATTAGAAATGAAAATTAAATTTCCAACATTTAAGTAAGCCGATGAATTATTACCAAGAATTGTTGAGCGTCACAGCCGAATGTAATTTTCCTGATTTTTTAATATCTTTTCACATATAATTCGAAATCAAAATATATATACTTTGGATATAATGTTTCGTGTTTAAATAGCTTGCCTGGATCAACTTCCTGTCGACTTCCTATCCAGGATACGATATGCCTTTGTGACTATGACCCCGTGACGCTCATCGTGATATGATTCGTTATTAAAACAGGTAGAGATTGAATCAATGCAAAATTCAAAATCATTCAAAAAATATTTGACTGCAGTCGATACCATTTGTATACGATTAGAACAGACGGTGGATCATGGTGCGATGAACGAAAATTAAGTGAAAACGATAGGAGTATGTGGTCTCCTCTTAGCGTAATTATTGATTGATCATACAGATCCTCTTTAAAATGATTTAATTAGTACCGGGGGCGACTCAGAATGATGGACTCTCATCCACACAAAATACAATAATCTAGGGTGGGGGGTTAACAATTCGCACTTCCATAAACCGCAGAGCTAGATTTCAAAAAGTTATTCAGTTATCTGCGTAATTTATTTTTAAAAGGCCCCTCAAAATAAGTACAAAATTAAAGAAAAAAAAATTGTTCTTATTTCTTCAAAGAAAAAAAAAGAAAAACAACAATTTTTTTCTTCACATTCTTAGAACAATCAAAGACTACTTCCGGTTTCCTTATTGTACATTAGTAGGGGGATTGGCTTCTATGCCGAGAAATTTATCGTAATTTTTTAATTTTTCAATTTATAGCCGCCTTACTAGTATTAATGAAGAATGTTTTACTCAATGCAGCAAACGCAACGAAATGGACATTTGGATTGAGGTGTTTCTACGCCAGGTCATAGTTCATTCATTAACTGATTGATTACGATGTACATACGTGATAACTATGGATTCTGAGCGATTTTTCCTTAGAAATATATATAAAGAAAAACTTGCTCTCACATAATATATGTAATAAAATTTTTCTTTTTCTCGTCTCTGAATCCAAAGGAAAATTCGAATATTCGTTTACCTGTTACTGTTAGGACCATTTAAGAGATTTGAACGAAGACATTGCATTCATTCTCTTTCAGTGCACGCTTCGTTTCCAAAAATTCTAGTTTGGAATAAATCTTCATTAGCAATTCGCTCGAGCGAAAAATTAAGAAAGAAATTAAACAAAGCTTGAAAGGAATTTTCTACTGCGCCGTACTACGCAGAGCGAATCGCGATTTATCCTCTTGGTATAGATGGCATATTCCATTGCAACCAAATTATTTATATATGGTTGTCCGGAATATGTTCACTGATTTTTTAATGAAGCTCTAAAATGTTAAGGCTACGACTTCGGAGAAGGATTCAAATTATTTCACTTTTTTTCAAAAGTAAGAGCTAATCGTTATCCCGAACTATATTAGTTATTGAACTTATTCGGACGAATGAGAGATAGTTTTGACATCGAAAAATCCATAATTCGATGGAGAGACACATGTTATGAGGTCCATCCCCCTATGTATTCCCTTTAAGTGGTCCGTTCATGTTGTAAATATATAGAAGTTGTTAAGAAAAATCTTATATATTCCACGATGATCCTGATGTGTAAATGCAACGTACAATGTGTCCTCTGCTTGACTACAAAACGCGCTAAAAATTTAGGAAAATCCAACAACAACATCTTACATCTATTGTATGTATAAAGAAATGTTCAGCCGTATGAAAACCTTGACGTCGCAAATCGTTTTCCGATGATACTCCAGAGAATATATTTACACAGAGGAAATACGCGCATATTTTAGCTGATATTTGTCGTCTTTTTTTTTTTTTTGTCTTTTTTTTTTTTTATTTTTGGTTATAATTTTTGAAAACACAAAAACGTATTTTGTTGTTTTGCAAACTTTACCATATAATGCTTTCAAATCTGCAGACAACGTTCATGTGAAAGACATTTTATGCTTATGCTTGTATGATATAAGTGGAAACATATATTTTAACCAAATTTGGTTATTGTAGCGAAAAGAAAAGCACACAAGCAATTGTGCTCAGCTTAAGCAGAATATTATAGACTTATCGTTTAAGTTGTTATTAACAAAATGAAAACAAAACGGGATGGAACGAGGCATGAATAAAGTAACAGAAAAATGTAGTAAAGCAAGACCACAACTTCTGAGCCTTGAGGCTTATATGCTAAAATTTCAAACATTCAGAGATTTGATTAAAAGCCAATGCATGTATTTTTCAGATCTTTAGATGAGTGATTTTCTTACTTAGGTAAGAAGATTCAAAATGCTCGGAAAATGAAAAGACGAAAATTTATGCATCATGATGTGTATCCAATTTTTGATACACATCGTCTCGAACCTAATCATAAAAATTGCAATATCATTCCATGAATTACGGGAGTTTGGAGTACTTGACTAAAATAATTGTAAGAAAGAAATAATAAATACTAAGGCTAAGCGCTTAAAGCCCTAGCATCTATTGCGTTGTTAGTCAAGATCTTTTGTCTACTCGGGTACTCAGGCGGATAACATTTGTGTTGAGTGTCAGAGTTATGTCTAGATTTTAAGTTATAGTTTCTTTGCTATCGCGAGCGTGCTCATGGCCAGACCAAGCCCAGTTGCAAGCTTAGTCTATAATCATTTGCTATATTTCAACTTCATCCCTGTCTTCATCTCCATTTCTATATCTGTTTCTTTCTATATTTCTCCTTTTATCTTTATCGGTATCTCTTTATCTATATTTATCTCTATCTCTGTCGGCATCCTTGTCGCTATTTTTATTCATGGTATATATCCATCTATTTATTCCAATAACGAATCTAGACAAGAATTATTGCATTTTATAGAACCGCCGAAACGTATTTTCTATCACAAAAGGAACGGTAAATACCATCCTGCTGACATGATAGACATACGACAGAAATATCGGGTTACAATTCTCTATGGGAAATTTCAAGTGTGACGAGATGAATCAAGTGTAGAACAGATAAGGAAACTTGACTTACACTCTGTGTTCTTATCTTATTTTATCGTCTTGTCGATGTTAATTTTGGGACGGTGCAAGGGGAACACAAAATCATATAATATTCTCTTTTCTGCTAAGGCTGATATCACGCCTAAGAGAAAAGAAACGGATTTAAGCCAAGCTGATGGATCAGTTGGCCCTCCTTGTCTTTTTGAGTTAAGTTAACATGTTACGTTCACCGTGTGTACTTGATCTCAAAAATGATCACTTTATCCATCTTTCGGTACCTGATTAATAGCGAAGTTCTCAAAACTGCAGATATTGAGAACCGCTCTAAAAAAAAGAACCTTCAACCCGCTCACAATAGCAAAAAGACTATCTAGAGTAGATATCAATCTGGAATTTAAGATAACTTTTAGTCAGATTTATTTGAAGATTATCTCTTTTTTGTGGCGTAGTGACACGATCATAATTAATACAATTGTGATTTGACAAGAATTGTGTGGCTACTCATAGTTCGCTGCAAAGACAATATATAGTTTCCGTACTTATTTCTTTCATCTTTATTGAATGCTAGTATTTCGTAAGTTTTGGCATTTTCTCCATTATTTAATTTCCATCTTTAACATTTGCATAAATAAGTGGGGAAAAAACAAAAACGAACACTTGAACCATGTTGCAAAGCCTTGCGACATGCTGTAGTTACTATTTGACAAGTACAACAATATGTCAACATCAGCTACAATGTAAGCAGAGAGCTAGTAATACCATAAAGAGCAATAGCAATAACAGCAATAACAACAACAACAGCCAGTATCTTAAAAAAGAAGCAAATTTGTTTACTTTACAAAACAGAGAAGAAAAAAACGAGAAAATAATGTTTCGTTGTAGGAGTCATTGGGGTTAAACGCGTCAACAGAGAGCAGAGTGCACAGTGTTGTGAGAAATAAAAAAAAGTACAAGAAAGTAAGTAAATAAGTAAATATTTGAAAACGCGTGTGAACAGCTCATCCCCGAAAGAACTTGTTTTTCTTTTATTTTTTTTTTGCTAAATTAATATTTAAATGAATAAGTTTCTCATTTTCATAAAATCAATCAAAATTTACTTAAGGCGCAGAACAAAATTTGTTAAAAGATCCGACGAAAAAAATTTACAAAATTAATGCAATTTGCTTTTCAATTATCCGTTTGACCCACAGTAAAACAATAAAGTTGGTTGTTTAGCCTGCGGGCTTGCAATTCAATGAGTATCGTGTTTACTTAGCCGCATACACACACAGCTACCGCGTCCATGCGTGTAAAGTGTACAACGATGTACGAATGTAAAATGCTTGTATTCTGCGCGGATTGGTATATAAATATTGTCGATGAGGCTGATAAAAGAGCGAAGCAAAAAAAAAAAAAAAAAAAAAAAAAAAAAAAAAAAAAAAAAAATTTTAAAAAAATTTC